>JAQZBX010051146.1:0-19457 GCA_029593785.1 Cabassous unicinctus | reverse complement strand
TTGACAATAGTATGATGTTAATTCTCATTTGGGTGGACTCTCGACTCCATACACCTATGTACTTCCTTCTCAGTCAACTTTCCATCATGGACCTCTTGTATAGCTCTACTTTTTTCCCCAAGATAGCTATTGATTTCCTGTCTGGGAAGAACAGTATTTCTTTTATTAACTGTGCTTTTCAGCTTTTCCTTTTCATGACTCTTGTAGGAGCAGAATGCCTTCTCCTGGCAGTCATGGCTTATGACCGTTATGTGGCTATATGCCATCCTCTCTATTACTCAGTTCTTATGCGCCCTATAGTCTGTGCCTCCATGGTGGCTGGCACCTGGCTGGGTGCTTTGCTTAATGCTTTGGTCCACGTAATATATTCTTTTAATCTCCCTTATTGTGCCTCCCGAGAAATCCATCACTTCTTTTGTGAGATCCCAGCTCTCCTGAAACTTGCTTGCTCTGATACATCTCTTTATGAAAATGGAATTTTTGTCAGTGGGGTTGTGTTCCTCCTTATTCCAATATCTGCAATTATGGCCTCATATGGACAGATACTCTCTACTCTTTTGAGTTTAAGATCAAATATTGGGATGAGAAAGGCTTTGGCAACCTGTTCCTCTCATATGATTGTGGTGTCTCTCTTCTATGGAACAGCCATTATCAAATACTTTCTCCCCAAAGCCTATCATACAGCTAAGCAGGATGAAATAGTATCTGTCTTCTATGCTATCCTCACTCCCATGCTCAACCCCCTCATCTACAGTCTAAGAAACAAAGAGGTGGCTGGAGCTCTCAGGAAAGTTCTGGGAAGGTAATCCTTCTTAAAATATTGTTAATTTAAGAATAAGACATGAGAAGATTGACCTCATATGCAACATGGTATTACTATCACAGAGACCAACAACATAAAACAAACTACAACTTTTCTGGAGACAACTCATGGACAAATATCTGGGACCTATGTTTGGTAAAATAATGGATCAAATAACTCCTTCCTTCTCAGACTCATTTTTCCTTAACAGATTATTAAGTAGAATGCTCTATTTCAGAGTATACACAAAATTTTCAGGTGCTGACAAATAGCAAGCACATTTGCCTATTGTTTGATATTAGACAAGAGGGAAAATGCACTACGTAGACATATTGACTGTATGCTGAATTTCACACTTAATTTCCCTAAATAGCAGTATTTCAATATTGTAAACATCCTCTAAAAATAAACATTAGTAATTAATTGCTTGTAATATAAGTTTCACAGCTTTAAAGGTAAAATTTAATTCTGAATACATTATTCTAGTATGGCTTAAAAACATACAGTTTTCTTTTGTTTTCATCACTTAATTTTGGAAGTGATATTATGCTTTTTTTCCTAATTGTTAGAAACACACAGATTCTTACATTTTTTAATAATATTCACCTAATCACAGCAATTTCTCCTAATTAAATTAGTAATCTACTTAAAATATTATCTCTTCCATTGTTCAGGTCCATTCTAATTTTTATATTTAATATTATAAATACACAAGCATATATATATATATAAATTTTGTCTGATGTATACCTATATGATTATATTCCCCTTCATACAAATATGTATATATATAGATATGTTTACACGTATGTAAATGTATATATGAATTTCATTCTCACTTTCTATTGAATGTTTATCCTAGTAAATATTCAAAAATGAAAATGATGAGTCCAATGATATCACTGTTTTTTTAAATGTATATTTCCCAGTAAAATTTTTTGAGTTATGTACAATTAAGGCAAAAAAACAATTAATGCATATAAGAATGTATGCTTATGTAATATTATGTGTGTGCAATCCCAGTTCACAAAAAAATTTAAGATATATAGTTCTAAACTTATATATTTGAATTGATTTTTAAGTGAAAAAGAGACAATGGTGTAATTGTAATCAATGTTCACTTATTTAGTTACAAACCATTGAAATTGTTTGTGTGCTTTGTAACATTCTTCTTTGAGACTTTTTCAAAATGACTTTTATCCACATATTAATTATTGTCTTCATATATCTATATGAAATTTACTGGTTTATTTTCATTTATTACTAATGAGAAAATCAATCCATGATCTCATTTTTAATAGAATGTTACTGTGTGTTATATATCTGAATTTATGTAACTATCAATTTAAAAATTTTGGGTGTAGTATGTCTCATCAGTTCACATTATTTATTTCATATTTTTATTATTATTTGCAGTGTTTTTGTCTTTTCGTTTTAAATTTGACTTTACAATTCCACCTTCAGCATGCTCTATACTATGCAAATCTATATCTAAATATACATGGCCTTTGTTTTGCAACTGGCATTTAATAATCAATACATTGCTCTCATTTTAAAAATATTTGGTTGCATATAACTGTTCACAAGTGCAATATAAAATAATTATAGAATTACTGCTCAGCAATAGCAAATGTTTCCTATTTTTAAGTTTTAAATACTTAAAAAATAAATTGGTATTGCTTGTCCTTGCTTCTGTGTGTTAACAAACATATCCCATGGCTTATGAATTGCATGATAATTAGTCCTATGGGAATTTTCTTGAGCAATGATCCTTCAATGCATAAACCTGATAGCAGCAGTTGTTAATAATTATGAGATAAAATAAATGGAAAATATGTATAAAAATGTTTGCTGGCCAAAATATTTTTGCCTCCTACAACTATTACTTCAGATTATTTAATTAATTCACTTTCCCCTCATTCAGCAGATAGACAACATATTAATACTGTAATATGTTTAAAGTAGCAATAGCCAAAAATTAAATAGACTGATATGGATTAAACAGCTCAAATTCTTCTTCCAGTTAATACATAGACAAATCTTTAATCCACCGTACAGGATATCTGCATTGTCTAATTAAATGCAATGAAAAGGACTAATTGGACATATGTGAACATATGTCTTCTTATTGCTGTTTCCCTGCTAGCTATATCTCATCTTATTCAGAAACTGCCTCTCTTCTCTTTCTATCATGTTGGTTTTGGGAAGCCTGTCAGGAAAAGAATCCTAACACATAATGAAATGCATGATGTTATCCAGGGCCAGCCAATCATACACTCCCTCTGGTTAGTCATGGTTACTGATTTAGGAATGAGCTTATATTCAAGTCAGGATGAAATATTCCTTTCTTGGGATTTTTATATTTTAAACTATTGGCAAATCATGGAGTCCCAACTTACTCTTCCAAAGGAATTTTTCAACTTGTTAAATACTTTCATTAGCCCTTCAAATTGTTTGAAAATCAATTGAACCATTATATAAAATTGGCAGTTGTTGCCTACAAATATAAATTTATAATAGAAAAATGCCAAGATGTCAAAAAAATGTGCCTACGTCTACCCATGAAACTGTCAGGCACGAGAAGAGCCCTGTCCCTCACGCCTGAGATGTTTTCAAGCTTCTATCACCATATTCAACTCACTCGTTTTTCCACATCTATCATTAACCAGGACTTTATGGACAGTAAATTTCCTATGTATTTTATCATAATATCATCACTATTTCTTGAGGAATAATTCATGAAGTTAAACTTCTAGGTGCTAACAAGCACATGATTCTAAATTAGGTAAACATTATATATGATGGAGGTGATGCATGGGAGGGGTTTCATCTGAGGCATGGCTTTTAAGCATGTGAATGTGTTGAAGTGTTCATGGGGCTTTGTCACAGGTGGTAGAGATTCAGAAAATAACTGAAAGAAAACCAAATTATCATCCTGGTGTGCACTGCTACATTCTCTAATGGGACAGCAAGAATTCCTTGAGTAAAGGGGTGGCTCCTAGTGAAATAGGATGGGCCATTGAACCTGGCCCTTGATATTGATTATTGTACTGATGAACCTTTTCTTTTCAAATTAAAACTTAGCCTAGTATTATATGTTGCCTAAGAGTTACCACATGAGAGCCTCCTTGTTGCTCAAATGTGGTCTGTCACTAAGCCAACTCATCATATAAATGCACTACCTTTCCCTCGGCATGGGGCATGACCCACAGGGACAAAACTCCCTGGCACTTTGGGATTATTACCAAACACCAACCAGCAATGCAACTGGAAAAGATCTTGACCATAGGGGGAAATGATAAATACAGATGAGTTTTTATGGCTAAGAGATTTCAAAGTGAGTCAAGAGGTCATTAAAGAGGTTATGCTTATGCATGTCTCAGCAGGATCTCAATGACTGCCATAGTAAATAGTGCCATAAATAGTGTGGCTCCTGAGGGATCTAGAGACATCTATACACTGCAGACAGGGCAGATAGCCCAGGAGCTTGGCACCCTGCCAGTGGGCTATACCTTGGAATTTATGCTTCCCAGTATGACAGCGTTGGACTCACTTGTGGTTTCCTTACACATGACTCTTCTGCCTCTTCTATTTGAAGTGATAGTTAGTACTATACGTAATAGGCATATGTACAAAGGACTTGAATCCTTTTTCCATCCTTGTGCCAGTTGGGCTCTGAATCTCAGTAGATTTGTAACACCTACTCTCCAGTATATTGGATTCCCCCAAGATAACTAACAAGGTGAAGATGATGGACAACTCCCATCCCAAAAAACAGAAAGAGCTTGCAACTGCATGCAAGATAGTTCCACCCATATGCCCCATGGCATATAAGCTCCCTCTCAATTAGAGGCAGAGTGGGCATCACCTCCCAAAACTCTAAAGATTAGGGAAGGAATAATGGACTGATGTAGACTTACTATTACTCTACTATAGACTTATTGTTATTCTAACAATGGAAGAATTTTACCATTGATGTTGAGGCAGTGGTCATTCGAGGTTTTGAGGGGAGGTAGAGGGTAACATAGGTGCAATAAGAGGACATTTTCAGGACATTGAAATTATCCTGCATGACATTGCAATGATGGATACAGGCCATTATATCTTTAGCCATAACTTACAAAATTGTGTCGGAGTGTAAAGTATAATTTAAACTAAAGTCCATGGTTAGTGGCAATGCTTCAATATGTGTTCATCAATTGTAACAAATGTACCACTCTAATGGAGGGTGTTGTTAATGTGGGAAAGTGTGGGAATAGGAGAGATTGGGGCATATGAGAATCTACTTTACTATTGTAAATTTTTTATGTAACATTTATATAGTCTAAAGTTTCTTTAAAAAATAAATAAAAATTGAATGGTTAGGAGATGATTTGGCTCAAATAGTTGAGCTCCTGCCTCCCACTTAGGAGGTCCCAGGTTTGTTTCCTGGTGCCTCCTGATAAAAGCATAAACAAACAACAAGCAAAACAAACAAAAAGCAATCAAAGCAGAGAAGAAGATGAGGCTCAGTTGTTGAGTGCTGGTTTTCCACATAGGAAGACCCAGGTTCAAACCCGAGAACCTTAAAAAAAAAATTTCATTGAGTATCTAGAGCACAAATCAGTTGAAGAAGAGCTGAGAAAATCTGAACAAAAAAGTAAAGGCTATTTTAAAGATCTACAATAAGTTAGACAAATCATCAAATAAAAGTCTTAACATAAAGCCTATCGACAATAAAACCCTTGCCAAAGAAGAGAAATGGACCTTCAGAATTAACTCGTAAAGATAACCAGATGCTTAGACATCATCAAAAATTGCAAATCATACTCAGAAATTGAAAGTTATGATAAGGTTAAAGGAAAAAATTATAACTTCAGGGGAGACTCCAAATATGAAACAACTAATCAAAGAAGTTCAAACAAATATGTTAAATTAATTAAAAAAGATGTCAGAAAATATGCATAAGTAAAAGATATTAAGGAAAGAACGTGTGAGCATAAAGAAGAAATTGAAAGTATAAAAGGAAACAAAAGAAATTTTGAGGATTAAAGGCACAGTAGTAAAGATTAGAGGCATATAACAGTATATTTGAAGAAAGAAGAAAAAAAATCAGTGATTTAGAACAAAGGACAATCAAAATCATACAGTTAGAAAAACAGAGTGAAGAATAGAAAGGAATAAAAAAATTGAGAAGACTTTCAAGGATTTGTGTGACACCACAAAGATCACAAGCACATTGTAGCAGTTGGCATTATTTATGAATTCCAGAAATAGATATTGCATTATGTTTGTGAACTGATCTTTTCCTCTGGGCATATTAGATTAAATAATGATTAAGGCTTTGATTGGAACACATCAGTAGGATGTTGAGTCCCCACCCCTTTTGTGAAACCACACTGCAGAGAAGGGAGATTGGAGGTTGTTAACTGGAGCCTGAGAAGTGAACACATGGAAGAGAGCAGAGCAGCTGAGCCTACAAAAATTGAACCCTGGGAAGAGAGAAACCCAGGAAGCCTGAACCCTTGCAGATGTCAACAGCCATCTTGCTCCATGTGGCAACAGACTTTGGTGAGGGAGGTAACTTACAATTTATGACATGGTAACTGTAAGCTTCTACCTCAAATAAATACCCTTTATAAAAGCCAACAGATTTCTGGTACTTTGCTTCAGCACCCATTTGCTTGACTAATACACAAATGTGTATTGGGTGTCCCAGAAAGAGAAGTGATGGGAAAAGGGGAAGAAAGAATGCTTTATGAAATAAGGGGTAGAATTTTCCCAAATCTTAAGAAAGATATAAATACAATTTTCCAAGAAGAAAAACATGCTCCCAGAAGAATAAATAATAAAGACTAACTCTAAGACACATAATAATCAGAATGTCAAATACCAAAATTAAAGAGAAAATTCTGAAAGCAGCAAGTGCAATACTATTTATCACATAAAAGGTATTTTCAATAAGATGGATTGACATATCCATATCAGAAACCATGTAGGAGATAAGGTGGTGTGATATATTTAAGTTACTGAAAGAGAAAAATCTCCCAAGTCAAAATTCTTTATCTGGAAAAATTGTCATTCAAAATTTAGGGTGAATTTAACATAGCCATAGATAAATATAAAATGACAGATTTCATCAACAAAAGACGTTGTCTACAATAATTATCATGGGGAGGGCTGGAGATTGAAAGAGAAAGACAAGGGAGAGGAGCTTAGTGTAGTTTGAAAAAAAAATTTAAATCATCAGTAAATGTGGCTAAAAGGCTAAATTTGAAACCCAATAGTACTGTATCCTTAATATACAACTTTACTCTTTAATTCATATAAGAATCAGAATAAAATTAAACAACAAAATGACATATTTTCTGACTGTGGATGTGCAACATATAAAGTGGTAAAGTGGGACAAAAACAAACTGGGGAGGGAAACAGAGAGATAGAGGAGCAGAGAATGCATATGCTATTGAAACAAAGTTGATATATTTTAAATTAATAAGTCATAGATGTAGGTTGTGTAATATAAACTGCAGGGTAACCAGAAAGAATATATTTTTCTAACTTTATTTTATTTTTATTTTAAAAATATTTTACATAAATGTTACATAAAGAAATATAGGGATTTCTATATGCCCCACTCCCTACCCCTCCCACACATTCCCACATTAACAACATACTTCATTAGTGTGGTACATTTGTTAAAGTTGATGAACATATATTGGAGCATTACCACTAAGCATGGATTATAGTTTACATTATAGTTTATGCTCTGTCCCACACAATTTTTAAATTTATGACAAAATACATAATAGCCTGTATCCATTATTACAATATCATGCAGGACAATTCCAGTGTCTCCATATTACATGTGTGGAGGCAGTGGCCCCTGGAGGTTCTGAGGTGAGGGAGAGGAAATAATGTATTTTAAAAATACACAGAGAAATGAGAAAGGGATCAATCATATACATCACAAAGGATGAACACTGTAGAAAAGAGCTTGCAATAAAGGGAAAGAGAGACAAAAATATATCTTCCTTCCTTTTGAGAAAGAGCTTTTGTCATGCTACTGAACTTTATTAGAAACCAAATGCTTGAACATGGGCTGTGGAGTTACCATGAGGCATGAGTTGCCTATGCTGAACTGAGCATTTTTTGACCTTCCATTCTGTAAAGTTGGGCAAGCACAGCAGAACTCCATTATAATATGGAAGCAGTATATATGAGATAGTGCTCAAGTGGGTGTTGAAGGCACAAGTAAGTTACATGAAGAAGTGCCCCACATTACCATACCCTCGCTGCTGCTCCTTTGTCTTCTCTTTCCAGGGACACAGATATGGCTTCATGGTGACTTTAAAATAAGTTAACTGAGGAAGAGAAAAGTTATGCCTGGTTTACACATGGTTATGAATGATATGTAGCCCCCTCAAAACAACAACAACAACAACAACAACAACAACTGGACAGCTGTAGCAATGTAGTCCCTGTCAGGGACATCCCTGAAGGAAAGTGGTGAGGGAAGTCCTCCCAATAGGCAGAATATTGAGCAATATACCTTGCTAATTCTGGGTTGTTCATTCTGCTTGGAAGGAGAAATAGCTTGAGGTATTTGTATACTGATTCATGGGCTTTCACCAATGGTTTACCTGGATGGTCAGGAACATGGAAAGAACATGATTAGAAAATTGGTTGCTAAAATGTCTTGGGATGAGGTATATGGACAGATCTTTCTGAGTGTGCAAAAAACATGAAAATATTTATATATCACATGAATGCTCATCAAAGGGTGATTTCAACAAAGGAAGATTTTAACAATCAAGTGGATACAATGACCTGTTTTGTAGATACCAGTCAGCCTCTTTCTCTAGCACTCATGTTATTGCACAATGTTCTTATGAACACACTGACCATGGTGGTAGAGATGGAGCTTATGCATGGGCCCAGCAACATAGAATTCCCCTCATCAAGGCCTACCTGGCTACTGCCACTGCTGAGTGCCCAATCTGTCAGCAGCAGAGACCCTCACACAGTTCCTGAAATGAAACCATTCCTCAAGTTGATAAGCCTGCATCATTTCCATGATGGAATAAGCAGTATTTGTTCTAACTGGTTTATATATATTCTATGCACAAAGGTTTGCCTTCACTTCATGAAATACTTCTTACAAAACTACCCTTTGTTTACTTAAAGAATGTCTTATCCCCCATCATGGAATTGAATCCACTGGTCTTAACTTGTTCCATGTCATCCTTAAGCAGATGGATGGACAGAACCGTGAAATGTACATTTGAATGTTCAAATATGTTGAAAGGTAAATGGCAATACCTTTTGGTTTGGGCCAATGTTCATAAGGAGGCTGTGTATACTCTAAATCAGCATCCACTCTATTGTGCCCTTTCTTCCATAGCCAGGATTCATGGGTTCAGGAATCAACAGGTGTATATAGGAATGGAACCACTATTGCCCCTACTGATCAAATAGAAAAAAACAATTTGCCCCCTATCCATGCAGCCTTAAACTCTGCTGGTCTACAGGGCTTAGTTCCAAATGAAGGAGTACTCCCACCTGGAAACACAGCAATGATTTCATTAAACTGGCAGTTAAGACAGCAACCTGGCCATTTTGGGCTCCTCATGCCTTTGAATCTACAGGTAGAGAAAGAAATTACAGTACTCATTAAAGTGGTGGATCCTGCTATCAAGGGGATATAGAACTACACCTACACATTGAAGGTAAAGAAGATTTTCCCTAGAATACAGGCAATCCCCTAGGTCATCTCTTACTACTGCCATATCTTGTGATTAATGTCAATGGGTAACTGCAACAACTTAATTCAGGCAAGAATACTAATGGCTCAGAAACCTCAGGAATGAAAGTTTGGGTCACTCCACAGGCAAAGAACCATGCCAGTAGAGGTGCTAGCTGAAGGAAAAAGAAACCTGGAATGGGTAGTGAAAGAAAGAAGTGAAAAATTCAAACTATGACCAATGGCCAATGACAGAAATGAGAACTGCAATGATAATGTATATTTTTTCCCTTTATTGTTATGAGTATGTTTGTATATGTACATAAAATGAGTGTCTTTTTTTCCTAACCTCTTATCCCCTAATCATATAATTTGTATTAGTTCCATATCATACTATTTAATTTATATGGGTCCAAGTTTTAAGAGTGAATATTATCCAAAGAATTGTATTCTATTCTGGAGAGATTTATTATACAAGAAAATTGAGTATTGTTAGGCATTTTATATATATATATATAACAGATATATATATATATATATATCTGAGTACTGTTAGGCTCTCTCTCTCAATCTCTCTCTCTATATAACAGATATATATTTATATATATATATCTGTTAATGTTTTTATTTAGAAGTTGAGTATGGTTTAGATTGATGTGTATGGCTGTCAAGGTAACAAGTGGTATAATAATGGTTAGACTCTTGTGGGTAACATGGCCAGATAATGGGGCTTGGTTGTTTGTTTAAGCAAGTATTGACCTAATTGTTACATTAATGATATTTCATGGACTTAAATCATTAGTAAGTTGATTGCATCTATGACTGATTACATCTACAATAAACTGAAGAGATTGCCTTCAGCAATGAGGGATTTCACATATAATCAGTTATAGGGCTTAAAAAGAGAAATTGATGATTTCAGAAGGCAGAAGAGAGAATTTCCATCTCTATTTCAGCCAGTTTCTCCTAAAGAATTTATCAAAAATCTTCATAGGAGTTCCAAGCTTGCAGGCTGCCCTTTGAAATGTGCATTTCCATAGTAATGTGAGAACATTTTATAAAATACCATAATATTTACAAATATACACTGTTGACTCTGTCTACCTAGATATCACTGACTAATACAATTTTTAATATATTTAAAATATTAGAGTGTTATTAGATTATATCATTAAAATTTATATAAGAAATATAATGAACACATTAGAAAGTTCATTTTTTCAGTTTTCTAGACATAATATCAAAATAAATGAAGAAAATAATTCCATTCCTCAGATTACATTGACCAGTTTGACATGCTCCATACATTAAAGTTAGATGAAAATAAACTTAAATTTTAACAATTCATTATCAAATTATTTGTAATATCAGACATAACTTTTTTCTTGAATGCCAAAATCTCATTATTTAAGGAAGAATAAACATCAGTTCATTTATAAGAATGATGATATTCCTTAATTAAAATATTAATATATCTTGTATTGCAATATATAGTCACTATAAATTCAAAATGCATTTGATGAAACCTTTTAAAAATTATGCTTTATTTAATCAACACTGTCATGCTGATTTGTTGAATTTATGATTTATATGAATGTATTCAGTGTGATAATTTGTTAGAATAAGGGCTGAAAATATTTGCAGATGAGGAAAATGACGTGTTTGGTCAACTCATCTAAGTGCTTTATTGCTTTTATTTTTCACATGACATTTTATTCTATAATCAATAAAATATTCATATTCATTTCATTATTGGTCAATGTGACTATTGCTCCACAGAATCAGTGTCAGTGTTTTGAAAAGGGGACAGACATATACACCTAAAGTGAGTCAAGAAACCCTATTGCATTTAGTAATCATTATGTTTTCTCTTAAAAGGCAGTCAACACTATTAAATGGAATTTTATAATAATATACACTTTGATATTTTGATTAAAACATGGAGACAGAATATCAGATTTTTGAATCTTGCTCTTTTCCAGTATGGCTGAATGAATATTTTCCTGTTTCTTGCTATCACCATCCTCTTTTCAGTGGCTCTGATGAGAATATCAGATTTATTTAAATCATCTTAAAAAAATCAGATGAAAAAAAAAAGACAATGCAATTTCTACTCATTCAGCTTTCAGTCATTGACATGATGTACATAATTCAACCTACCACATTCCACCCTCTGAACCCCTAAAATACATCATTTTTCATATGCAAAATGTATTCATTCTTGGGAGCAGTTGTTGCTCAGTGGTTTGCATGTGTGCTTCCCATGTACTTTGTCCTGGGTTCAATCTCCAGTACCTCCTAAAAAAAAAAAAAAGGACAACAACAAAACATAATCCTTGGGGAGCAAATGTAGCTCAACTTTTGAACACCTGTTTCTCAAATACAAGGTCAGAGTTTTCAATCCAGTTACCTTCTAAAAGATACTTTTTATATATTTGCATATATATATATTTATATATATATTCATTCCATCACAACATTTCAGAAAGCCTTATATCATTTCAGTAACAGTGCTAAGTACAAGTCTCATCAAAATCAATGATAGGCAAATCAGTTTGCTCTGGGGCAAAATTCTCCTCAGGCTGCGAACAAGTGAAACTGAGAAAAAAATTACCTGCTTACAATATAAAAACAAGGGGCAGTCATGGAATGAATATTCCCATTACCATAGGAACAAATTGGATGGAAAGCAATTTCCTTCCTTTTATTTTCTTTGGGCTATGGTTCCCAAACAGTTCTAAAAACCTGCAGGGCATACTCCATTAGACTTCAAAGTATGAGAGTCATCTATTGAAAAAGTCTTGTCATCTGGGCCCAAGGATGCAACATCCCCACCCTTTCCAAGGGCTTTCCAAGAAGCCATGTTCTTAGCTCCACCCTCTTCAAGTATCATGGTGGTGGCAGAATGCCAGGACCCACCCTTTGAAAACACTGGCCAAACTCTCTCCAATCTCAAGGGCAGAGGCCTAAACCCCTAGAACACTTGGGTGGAAATCAAATTCTCCCCAATCCCTGGGGATTTTCTTCCACCTTCTCTTAAGCCTGTTACCACCCTCCCTGATCAAAACATTGGAAGGATCACTGTTTGCAAGGGTCTGGGCATAGTAATCCTTTCCACACATACATGTGGGTTCACTCTCTGGAACCAAGAAGATGTCTTCTGTCCTGACCTCATCTTCCATAGTCCTGATATTGATTTCATTTTTTCCTTCAAACTGTCCCCTTTAATCCTGGCTAGCAATGATTCTGTTCATACATAGCTTGCAAAAATACTTATTAGTTTCGTGTGCAGAAAACAGGGTTCCAAGCCATCAGGCAGTAAGGTTTTCCACCAATCCTTCCTGGATAACTGCATTTCCAGTGCTGAATTAGACTTAATGACTGGCTGTTTTCATGTTCAGTTAAGTCCTCTCATGGGGCACTGTTTTCAGTGCACTTGCTTTACCAAAGCTCAGAATTTCCCAAACCATCAATACTTGGTTTCTTTTTGCTCAGGAGTTCAGATCTCAGCTTATCCTTTTAATCTGGCCTTTTACCCTAATCTGCAAGGGGAAGCCAGGCTGCACTTTCCACATTTAGTTTGGTAATCTCGTCAGTTAAATATCCAAGCTCATCACTTTCAGATGCTGCCTATTATCTCACATGAAAAGTTAATTTTGCCAAATTTTCTGCCACTTTAAAACAAAGTTTGCATTTCTTCCAGTTTGCAATGGCATATTCATTATTTCTAAGACCTCCTCTGAAGAAACTTTAGGGTCTATATTTGTACCTACATTAACATCTATTAATTTAGGCATTTCTTACTAAAGATCTCACAATTTACCCAGAATCTTCCTCTTAACCATTTTAAAAGCCTTTTAAAAATATTTTCACTATATGCATAGCAGCATCCCCGTCACCATTTGCTAAAGGCTACCAATGCAATATACCAAAAATTAGAAATTTTTAACATATAAGCTTAAAGTTCCAAGGCAGAGAATGGGTCCAAATCAAGGCATCACTAGGAGGTGTTTTAACCCCAAGTTACAGCTCTGGGAAATCAGGCATATGGCAGAATAATCCAGAATAATTCCATCCTTTCACCTTAAACATATTTCTGTCTTTGAGTCTAAAGTGAATCTCTTGTAAAAAACTTATGTTTGTATCAAGCTTTTTATCCATTTTACCAACTTGTCATTTGATTGGGGAGTTTAATCCATTAATGTTTACTATTGTTCCTATAAGACAATACTTATTTCAGTGAATGACAAGTTTTGAATGAAACTCATTCAGGTCTTCATTGTGATTCCCCTTTAAGGGCATGCCAAAGGCTATTTACAGAATCCCTATTTCCCACTTACACTTCCAGCACCATTGGATCTGCTGGATCATTTGGCCCAAGTAACAGAGAAGCCTCCATAACAACCTGGACCTGACGCTGATCCTCCTCTTGTTTTGGTGCCTGCTCATAATTAGCAGATTTTATCATCACTTGGTAAATGGGCCAGAGAAGCACACCCAAATGAGGAATCTGTTGTCTCCCAAATCCAAAGAGGCCATGCAGGCATTGCACCTCATTTTTGGTGGTAAGAGGGTGATGTGTAACAACCTATCCTTTACTATAGAAGGAATAGCTCAAGAAGCCCCACACCACTGGACACCTAGAAATTTCACTGAAGTGGAAGGACACTATATTTTTCTTGGATTTATCTCTCATCCTCTGACACACAAATGTCTCACCAATAAATCTAAATAAGTTGCTACTTCTTGCTCAGTAGGTCCAATACATCTGATATCATCAATATAACAGACCAATGTAATTTCTTCTGGCATAGAGAGACAATAACAGTCTTTGCAAATAACCTTATGACATAGGACCCAATAATTTACATACCCTTGAGGTAGGACATTGATGTTATACTGCTGACCTCACCATCTGTAAGAAAATGATTTCTGGTGGTCCTTACTAACATCAATTGAGAAATACAACATTTTCCAGATCAGTAGCTGCATACCATTTATCAGGTGATGTCTTTATTTGCTCAAGCAATGATACCACACTTGGAAAAATATTTGCAATTGGAGCCATCACCTGGTTAAGTTTATGATAACCCACTGATATCCATCAATTGCACACTAAAACATTTTTGGTAACATGGTAAAACTTTTTAAAAAATGCAATTTTTGCCTTATAAACTTTGATCTATTCATACTTTTAGGAATAATAGTTTAATTAATGGGAAATGTTTTTGAAGAAATATTTCTGAATATAAAATCTTTTATACAAATATATCATCATAGTATACTTTATGACAGCAATTTAAAATGAACACATGTTGAAAAAATGTTCAATCTGATGAGATAATGTACACAAAACCAAAACTAGATATGAAAACTAGATAGTTTCAGATTTCACACATACACACAGACATATATACATGCACATGATTGAAAAGAGATCATAATTTTGAGCACAATTATTAAAGATGACTTAGTAAAAATAATTTCAATGCTTGGAAAAGTATGAGAAATGAAACAATCCAACACACAAATATCATGGTGCTTGAGTATTTTCTTGTTTCCTATTCTACTTGGCTTCCATAAATGGTGAAGTTTTCACTATAACCTTTTGAAATATTTTATAACTCTATTCTATCCAAAAGCCAAGTAAAATATTCAAACTGTAAATTACACTGATGCTTTTCATTAATTGAGTTTTAATTAAATTATTTATTATATTAACTTTGAGAAAATAGGCCTTAGATGTGTTATGAGTAATCAGAATCTTCACCCAATTTGCCTTGTAAGGAACACATAGTTACACATTTGTTTCTCTAAATTGTGAATTGTTTTGACCATTGTACCTATTTTTATGCTTGATTTCTTGCCACTTCCTGTAGCATGTCATATGCTTTAAATTTCTATAAAGTTTATAATGCTATATTTATCATTGTCTTCAATTCTATTCAAAATGGACAGAATTCTTAGGCTTTTGATAAGCATGTAGTAAGTTATCCAATCCAGTTTTTACCAACTCTATTTCCAAAAGAAAATATTTCTGGTAACCATTAGCAACAATGCATATTGTAATAATTTCCCCATAAACCAAATAAATAAATTTTACATCATACCTTATAATTGATTTTATAAATTATTTCACCAGCTAGAGGAGAGATGAGAGAAATGTGCTAAATTTACATTACACCTTAATTTATAATGTATGAAATTATCAAATATTTTAGCTGATAGGTGAGGAAAATATGCTATAATTATGTTTTTACTTGAGGGTTGACATCCTGAGTCTCCATTCTCAAAATGAAAGAAATCCCTTTCTTCTCTGCCTCCCCCTCCAACTTTGAAAATAACGTGATTTATTTAAAATTCCAAATGAGAATTTCAATTGAAATTAATTAACAAGAAACATGTTCATGAATGACAGTTTTTATGGTACTTTATTCATGAATAGATTTAAACAAATTGCAAATTCCATGCCCAAATTTTTGTAATTATAAGGCAATTCGAATGTATAGGCAAAGTCCTTAAATGTGAGGGAAGCAATCTAAAATAAAGCAATAACAGAACCTTTGGTAAATTTGAGAACTAGTGTAATATCTACACACACATGAACTTAAAGCTACACATTCTTCCTTAAGAACTTTATCATATAAAGTTTTAATTCATAAGTATTATCTTCCTATTTGAGCCTTTTCTGGATTGTATCATGATGAACAATCATTTTTGGACTGTGGCTCTCACCTTTCCCGTTTTTTAAATTTCTTTGTCATAAAATTGGTGTAATAAACTACTTGTTCATGTTTAATATGTTATTTAAATATCATATTTGTCATAGTGGATTTAAATAAGTTTAATATTTATGTTTTACAAAATATTTTAAAACAGCTCTATAAATTTCCACCACATATTTGTAAAGTATTTTATAAATTTGGCACTGAAGCAGACTTCATATAGGGAATCAATAGACAGATCTAGAACCTGGCAAGAAGTCCACATAGACACTGATATCCCCAAGATATCTGCTGGAAGACCCTCGTGTGAGTTTTGACAACCAGAATGAGATTACCTCCAGAATCTTGGCTTCTGCGTCCTGCTCTCATCGTGTCCCCCCTGCATGGAACAACAAACAAGTAAAACCTGGGCATTTATAACTTATAATGGGAAATTTTAGTCTATAAATCAGCCCTCTTTATCACTCTTTAGCCCCTTATTCTCTGTCAGGGACCCATGATCTGTTACTTTGTTCCATTTCTCTACCTTCCCTACCTTAATAAATTACTGGCCTGACTATCCAGACTTGCTCTGAAATTCATTTCTGCAGCACAAGTTAAGAACCTAGACAAAATCTGGTAACATATTTGGTGTGTGCCAGGAGGTTATTGGTGAGTGAAATTATCACCTACAGCCTGTTTAATACATTCTTTTGCTTCTCCATTTTAAAAGGGTTCGCCTATGAGCCCGCACAGGATGAAATCCTAGGAGAGAAGAGGCTGGATCATGGGAAATCTCTGCATCCATGCCATGTGTCCAGGCTTGTGAGACCTGACCCCAGCCAGGAGGGCTGGGGCACAGGTCAGGGGTTCAAAGCAGGTCCCTCAACAGACAAAGGTCCCCCAGCAAAACACTGGGTGCTGCAAAGCTCCTTTTTCAAGCCCTTTCAGCAGCAAGGTAGCTTTGCCCTCAGGCCATTGCCTTCTACTGCTCTGTCTCCTTGGCAACAGCAAAGCAATGACTCAGAGTTAGGGGCTAGTCCTCTCTATGGGTCCATGCCTTTGCAGACCTGCCTTCCTATTTGACTATACCCATCTACCTGGTCTGGGATGGGGTGGGAAGGTGGCAGCAAGCAGGGCCAAGATGGATGCTATGGGAGTTCCCTTCCCCAAGGGGGTCTCAGGCCAGGGCAGCTCTCATAATTAAACTTTAACCGTGTTTTACCTTCCTAGTTCCTACTATGGAACTTCTCATTACAGGTTTGTGTTAAAATGTTTTGGAATGTCTTAAAAACTAAAGCTGAAAATACATTTGCTAGGGAGGAAGTTATTGCCTCAGGGCCCCAAGTCCTGTTAGCTAGAACAATTGATCTCTAATCACTTAATGGCCTTTTGATGGCTGGTCTAACTGGGAAACCATCAGACAGTAAAGTCTTAAAACTAAGACTGCATTTTAAGTCCTCTGTAAGAATCCAAAGAAGGAACACTACTCAGCTTGGCAGCTTCAGTACAAAATCGATCCCAAGATCTGTTTCACCCCGAGATCATTTCAGTCTGTCTCCCAAGTCCACAACAGCCCCAGAAATGCCTCATGGTAGGCTCTCTGATTTCCAGAGTGGTGGGAACCAGAGAAATAACTCTGAATGCCCCCCAAGACTCATTTCGGGTGCTTTGATCCAGAGAGCAGCCAAACATCTTCAGAGACATATCTCAGACACTTCAGTTTGGGTAAAAGTGCAGTCAGTCTCAGACCCTGAAATGCAGGGTTACAAAGAAGCAGAGCAGTAATTCTGAATGGCCCTCAAGAAATTTCTTGGGCCCATCCATTCAGAGAGCAGCCAAAAGTCCTCTGAGACTTTTCTCAGAGGCTTCAGTTTGGGGAAACTGCTCATGTCTCCCACCAATTTGGCTTGGGAACTTTGGTCTGAACTTCAAGGTTTCAGGCATCTCCCAAGTCCTAGGTCAACTACAGGGATGCCTATGAGTCCCAGACTCTGGATTTCAGGATGCTGGAACCAGAGCATCAGCTCCAAATTATTTGGAGTGGTGAGCATTTTAGTCTGACTTGGACTCTGGGATGCCAGATCAGTTGACTAAAAAGTGCTTCTTCATTCTTCATTCTTCCTAGAATAATGGGCATGGTCTCCAGCCCACCAGTAAACTCCCCATATGTGTGTCTTCTCAAGAATCAGGAAATTCTGCCTACTACTAGTCCATGTGGTCACAGTATAGCTGAGAGCAACTTCTGTATAAGACTCTAAATTCCAGTTAGACCAGTGTAAAAAAGGAGGACAGATAGATCTGAAGGACAGAAACCTCATGTCATGTCTCCTTAAAGAAATGAGGAAATACACCTCAAAATTCCATTAGTTTACACTTAGTTGTCCCTATTAAAGGTGTGAATAGAGATCAATTTCCAAACCAGTTACTAAACTTCTTCTGGGAAATAAGAAACCTCATGTGCCCTCAACTAAGATCAAAGAGTTCCTATAAATGCTAAGGGTATACAATTCTCTCTTCTGTTTTAACCTGTGCTTAACTATGTGTTCAACTTTGAAATCTGTGTTTAACTTTGTCTGTTTGCTTGTGCCTAGGAAGTCAGATTTGGGGTTCACCTGTTACAAATTGGATAACAGTGAAAGATAACCTAAAAACGAGACTTTCAATGTCAATACTGCCTTGTGAGTGGATTTGATGTATAAATCACGAATGGAATTGGTTCAAATGCTAGAAAAGCAGAAATCTTAGCAAAGTTACTAATAAAATTCTTATGGCTTAGGTAGTAAAGACACCCAATTCAACTTAAAGTAAAAACTTATTGGAAACTACAACTGAGTTAAGATCATTTATAGATGCCTTTATATTATAAAACAGCAAAAGGATAAAACCTGAAATTATAAGTGGGTGGATTTAGCACAAACTTACTATTGTAAGTGTAAATTTTAAACTAAACTTATCTTCATTTATGGTCACTTCAAACCTAACCTCACACCTGTCCTTTGCTTATGATTATTTCATAACAGCTTCTGCCCCTAGAACTCAGGGGAAAGCAAACTTGAGACATCCCTGTTTCCTGTCCTACTGGTACTAGTATCCCTGCTTTCTTTTGTGGCTCCAAATGTGGACTGAATTGCTACCTAGTGGAATTCTTGGCCCTCAGGGTTGAACGTCCACTCTTCCAGTCCAGCAGCCACCAAAGCCCTGTTATCTCTGATGACTGGGAAGTGAAG
>JAQZBX010051145.1:0-19447 GCA_029593785.1 Cabassous unicinctus | reverse complement strand
GGGATAAATAAATAAAATAAATAAATCTTTAAAAAAAATAATAGTAATAATGATTGTTATTCATGTAACTTCACCACAAGCAGGTAAAGCATTTCCATGAATATGTTGGGAAGAAGGAAGTGTAAGTGAAACACAGTAAAATCTACAAATTATTTTATATTCATAAGATAAGGCATATATTTCATGCTGACTCAATCCATATCCCTGCTAAGCTCCTTGAAAACATGAGTCTTAGTATTAAAGAGACCACAGAGCCAAACACTGTATTTCACAGAACTCCTTGCATCTGGAATTCCATCTAGTTAAGTGGAATAGCACAGAGAGAATTACCTGAAATGAAATTTGGATGCAACATAATGGGTATGTGGGATTTTAAGCTGAATAGAACAGAGTATGTTTGCAAGGAATTATGGTCAAATAACAAACAGAGTATATGTAAGGCTTGATGTTTTAATGTAGAGTGCAAGAGTGGATGTTGGATGGTGCAGAATGAATAAACATGCTGTGGGTGTTGACTTGCAGAGAGAGTATGGTTGGAGTCAAGTTGGATGGTACACATGGGTATGCAGGGAGTGGAGGGGAATGGCATCAACTTTGTTTAACAAATGATGATTCTGCATAAACATCTGGAGAGTATGAAAAATTTATTACTCACATAATGAGGTTATCTGTGGAAAACAGGGGAGATTTTCCAAACAAGTCCAAAAATGACTTGAAAGAGCAAGGAAAGGCTTGGGATTTTCATCATGGTTAGGGGTTGAGGCTGAGATGAGATGTCCAGCACAAAGTCAGGGGTGACCATCATTTGAACCTTCCACTGGCACCAAATGAGGGGACAACCAAGACTTCTTATAAGCTTGCCCAAATGTAGGAAAAAAGGAGAAGATAAAGAGGTGAGGTTTAAAATATTTCAGCACTCGCATATTGGATTCAGACACTTTCTTGCAATCCCTCACTAGTGTTTGATGAATAAAATATACCATGTTTAATTTAATTTAATTTGAACTTAAGTAAGAAATTTTGGTGCTTTCTGAGACCTGTAAACTTAAGTCAATAAGGTGAATATTCTGTTGAAAGCCTTCTCCAAGAAGCTGGAATTGGGTATTCTGAAAGTGAAATGGCTGCCTTGGTCACTTAATAATTTCTGGAACCACATTAGATACAGAATGGCTTGGTAAGACCTTGTTTTGTGGCTTTAGTCTGTGTAGAGACATGTGTTTTTGATTTATATGTTGGGTATCTATAAGGCAAATTATTTGGAAAGTCCTTCATATATTTGGGTACAACATTGGATAATAAATTGTTCTTGTTGTATTTGGTCAGACAAGATATCCAGAACATAAGCAGTGACCCAAGAGTCTGTAAAAATATGCTGATGGTGCATATTTTTAGCAAGGGAATCCAGTACTAAGAGAACTTGGCCAATTGTGTTGGCACAAGAATACCATATTTTGTCTGGGACTTCTCAGTTAAGGGATATAAAGCAATAGTTCTTCCATGAGATCTATAATGTGTGATGGTGGTGATTACCATAAAGTGTATGAATTCCCTTCACTCTTCAGTCAGTTGATGCCAAAGAGCTTTCCAGATCACCAAGGGGTCTGCAAATATGGTGAGTTTCTCCAGCACAATGGCATGTTTCAAAGGACTGAGGAAAGAAGAGCCAATATCTATTGCAGATAGGATATGCCAGAGAACTCAGGTTTCCTGTTCATTTCATGACACAAGGCATAATGGAAATCTGGATACAATGGTCCAATGGCTCAGTGCCTGTGAGAGTCTCTATTTCAAGGAAAGTCCAGCATATGGCCAACAATTTCCACTCAATGCCAGGTAGCATAGGTACCAGGAGGACAGTTTCTTGCATCAGATGGACAATTTTTGGCCATCATAGGTGGTCCAGAGTCTCTAAGAGGCATGAGAAGAGGGTGGTAAATTCTTTACAATGAGGGACACTCCAGAGGGTGTGAAGGGGAGTTCCTGATATTTTGTAATATTGACAGATTCTAGAATTTTTTGAGAGGGCCCCATTCAAGGTGAGAACATTTTCAAGAAAGATCATAAATAGGCTTAAGTACTATTTTTAAATGAGTAGTATGTTGTCTCCAGAAACTTTAAAGTCTAAAACAGGGCCTTATTGAGGAAGAGTAAAGTTGGGTGGAGGTAGTTCTTAAAAATAGTCCTTATAAATCTTTTTTTTATAATAAAAATTTTTAAAAAGAGGTTGTTTCAGGAAAAAAATTCTCATAATTGTTTTTTTTTTTAATTTATATTTATCTCTTGGAGGAGACAGATTTATACCTGCATTGGTTCCTACACAGAAATGGCTTTTTATCTGAAGGGATGAATATTAGACCTAGAATCCAAACCCCATTCAAAACTTAATTACATGCAAATGTTCTTGCTGTCCTAATTTTGTGATAATCAGGGTAGGATAAACATTTGCTATATTAGAAACATGCATGTGTCTCCAGACGTAGTTTTTCTCCCTAGGTCTAGTTTTTAGAATGCTGTTGATAAACTGAGCCTGATTTATTTTATGACCATCCTGTATGGGAAAAGACTGTAACTTTGGGTATCTTTGGTTGACCTTGAGTGATACAGCAGTTGGACAGATGTGGCTCGGGTGTTTGCGCATCCATCTCCCATAAGGAGGGACCTGGGTTCAATCCCCAGGACCTTCCAGTGAAAATTAAAAAAGAAATATATAGAAGGTTCCTGTGCCACCAGGCCCCATGAATGGGTGTGCTGCCAGGCCCCATCTGCAGGTGAGCAGTCAGGCCCTGTTTGTGGGTGAGCCATCAAGCCCCATGTTCAGGTGAGCCACCAGGCCACATGAGTGGGTGAGCTGCCAGTCCCTATCCACAGGTGAGCTGCCAGGCCCTGTGAGCAGATGAGCTACCTGCCCCATCCACGGGTGAGCCATCAGGCCCCATCCGTGGATGAACTGTCAGGCCCCATATGCAGGTGAAATATCAGGCTGCTTCCATAGGTGAGCCACAGGGCCCATCCACAGGTATGCACATCCACAGGTATGCCCCATCCATGGGTGTGCCACCAGGCTGCACAAGCAGGTGAGCCACCAGACCCCACGAGCCACACAGCAGGATGATGACAAAACAGGAGAATGACACAAGGGACAACCAAGATGAGATGCACTGAAAAACCAGGATAAAAGGTGGCACAGGTAGTAGGATGCCTCTTTCCCACATTGGAGTTTCTGAGGATTGAATCCCGGTAAAGACAGGAGGAGAAGGATAAGAAGAGAGGGCAGGAAAAGGACACAAAGAGTTGCCCAGCAAATTGGACACAGAAACAGCAAAAATGAGGCTGCTAAAATGGATAAAAGTAAACAAATAAATAAATAAATCCTTAAAAAATGTATAGGGCAGGAAGATATGGACTATAGTTAGTAATAATTTGATGATGTTCTTTCATGATTTGTTAACAAATGTTTTACAACAATGCAGGATGTTTGTAGGGGGGTGATGTGTGGGAGCCCTGTATGATGTTATGCATGTTTGTTTTGTAAGGTCATGATGTTTACTGAACATTTATAGTTTATGTTTGTTCATGTATGAATGATATACTTCAATAAATTGTTTTTAAAAAACTTAATTACATATGTTGTTAGTTGCCACTATTATCTGATTATCTGTTATGATACCTCATTTGAATATAGCTGGTATCTACTCTTATGTTGAAAAATCAGGATAAACATTTGTTTTAACTAACACAGGATGGAAAACACAGGATGGTAAAAATAATTAAAGGGAGAACTCAGCAAACTAGAACATTGTTTCTTGAATACTACCCACTTTGAATGTGAATATAGCTGTAAAATGCCACAGAATTTATGCTTACCCTTCTTGATTTACAAGTAATTAAATAGAAAATATTTTTAATATAAAGGACACATGAAAATGGTTGGTATCATTACTATAGCTTGGCATGACCCCCCAGCTCCCAATACATCCTCTACCCAAAGCTCAATGGGATGCTCTAGATGCATGTCTATACTACAATCCCCAGCCCCAATACTAGTATATTTTTCAAGGTAATACATGTAACCCAAAACATCTAAATCAGATTCTCTCTACAAGTATTGAAAATGAGACATTGAGATTAGTTGCCATTGGTGGCTGAATCACATTCACTCTAGACAAATTTTCTAAAATCTCCTGCTACTGAAGTGCTTGGACCAGTCCTGTGACTTTGCTTCCTGAAACTTGACTCTTAACTGCTCCTTGGACTCTGTGATACAACCAAGTACATTTTGGTGAATTTTCATGTTTTTAACTTTGATGCTATCCATCTAAGTTCTTGGAAGCTTATGGATTGAGACATTATGCTCATAGGACAAGGCTCATCTCATCCCTGGACATCATTTTCTTCACTGGTCCCCAAATTCCATGGCCTCACAATGGACTTTGGTTGACAGGTCTATGAGGGAACTGAGCACTCTCATCTTAACCATGGAGCTGCTTCAGACACAGTAGCCATTTTTCAACTATTTTCATTGGCCCTGTGGGGACATAGGGATTTCCTGATACTTTGGAAACAAGGTAAATGTAGGAGATTTGTCAGTTTACATATTTCATATTATCCATTATTTTTTACTCCTGCTACACCATGCACTGTAGAATTTCTCTGTGCAACTTATTGTCTTTGGACAAGAACTATTTGTGGATCCCATCATGCACTACCCTTACCCCACATGTTGTCCTTGGAAAAATCAGACACTGGGTGACTAGGGGTTCACCAGCACCTGAAGGCTGGTCATATTCCCCTTGAAAGTCCCATTTCCAACATGGGTTACCTTTATTGTTCATCTAATAGGCACGGTGCCCAAGTCTTCATTTATTCTCTCTTCAATGTATAGTTTATACCAAATGCTCTGGTGATTCCAGTGTCTTGGTTTTATTCTGAAAGAACACAGATGTATAAATATATAACTTGCAAGTCTTCAGTCTCCACAGTCTCAAGAATAAGATTTTTTAAAGTTTCTTAAAGAACAAAAACTGAGACTACCTTCTTTGTTCAGATTATGATTTAGTATCTCCCCATAAATAATACACCCCATTAACAAGCAGCAAAGGCCACTGGATCAATGGAATGGAAGATCACAAGGAAATATGGGATGGAGTGACTGTAAGGAATCTCATTTGATATTCATAATTTTATCCTGCTCCAACTGTAACTAAAACAAACAAAATTATACAGAAATTAGACTAGGGAACAGATTTTCAGGAAAAATATTTGGTTGTGCTAGGTAGGAGAAAAGGCAACAGACTCACCTCAACATTCAAGAAGGGTGGCAAACTGATTAATCAAGTTTCCTGGAACAATGTGTGCTTGGATCAAACCTCTGGTGAACAGAGTGCCAATAGAGAAGAGAGGAAACCAAAGGGTAGTAAAGTTGGCATTTGCTTCTATGATATTGCAAGTAATGAAAATTGTAAACACTGCTCTATAAAACACTTTTAAAAAATTATTCAGTTTTGTGCACCCCCTGTTTCTTAACAGGCCCTGGACAGCTGGGCTGATGCACTCATTGGTTTCACCCTGGGTCTCTGTGAAGAAGGAGTCTCCAGGAGGTTGTACAGCCTGTGTACCTGTTTTGAAGACAGTCCTCTCTTTTAGCTAGTGTTATGATCATGGCAAGTCATTTTCTCTGAGTGCTAAGCATCTCTCAGTGAATGTGGAACACTTCCTGAATCTACATAATTTGTAAGACTGATGGATATATGGAGATGGATGTGGGAGCTGACAAGGATAGTAGTATTATGGAAAAAAGTTGCTCTGGTTTAGGCAGTTTTATGGTATCTCCAAAGAAAATGAGGGGTGAGAATGATGTCACAGATGCCTCATTGTGTCACTTCCAGAACATCAATAGGGAATTGGTTTGGCAGGTGATAGTTTAGGTTAAAATTCCAGGGCCCAGGGCCTGATACTGGACTGAGTCTAATATTGGGCAGATGAGTTAGAGAGGGAGAGAAAGCTCCTGGGATCCTGCTCCTTCTGTTGTTCACTACTTTATTCAAAGTTGAATATATTGAGAACTCTTCTCCTATGCTCAGCTTCCAGTATCTCAGGCATAGACTCCTGCCTCAGGCTTCTTGTACATACTGGACTTATCCATCTATCTCAGCCCTCCTTGAACTCACCTTATATTCCTGCATTCATGTCCAGGTCCACCTGTGGCTTCTTGCACAACTGTAGTGTCCTTGAAGCCTATGTGGAATTGGCTGCCTTGAGGAGCTGAACCTCTACACAGATCAAGGATTCATCATGACAATATTTCACAGCACTATTTTATGTCAGGGATAAACACCCTTGAGTGGAAGGAAGTCCCCTGGGGTCACTTCTCTCCTTCTGAAAGAAAATTTCTACTTCTCATTGAATAGCAAGGAAAAAGACCAAAGGAATTGAACTAAAAACAGGGAATGAAATAATCAAGGGTCATTGCCCTGCAGAGGAAAAACTGAAGAAGACAATGAAATCCTCTTAAGATGCACATCTTCCAACCCTCTTCTGTGATGGATTTCAACTTTGTCCAAGGGAATAATCCAAGATGTTGAATAAAATATCCTCTTCAGACTGACCCTGATATAATTACCCCTGTGAAGGAGGAAGTATATTTTCTCCTACTTGGAGAGGTAGCCTTCTTCTTCATCTTGTTACTACATGCAGTCCTTTAACACAGGCACCCAGAAAGGGCTTCACAACAAGAGGTTATGTACTCCCACTAAGACTTTTGTAATTAGAGAGAATAAGTCACTTCCTGACTTCAAAGCTTCAAAGGACAGTCTGGCTCTCTTGTTAGGGGTTAATGCAGCTTGTGACTTTAATTAGAAGCTCCTGTTCATTTACCATTCTGAAAATCTTAGGGCCCATAAGAGTTATGCTAAATCTACTCTGCTTGTGCTTTATAAATGCAACAAAAACGTCTGGATGACAAAGCATCTGTTTACAACACATTTTACTGAATATTGTAAGCCCTCTGTTGAGAACTGCTGCTCAGAAAAGGTTCCGTTCAAAATATTATTGCTCATTGACCACTATGAAAGTCCCAAATGGCATATTCTTCCAAGTGTAAGGCTGCTTTATATAAACTGAAAAACTATTGTTTAGTGTGCCCACCTTCATCAATTACATTAGTTAGATTTTCTGGATAACTTGGTGCAGCTTCTACATCAGCCTTTTTGCTTCTCCTTACTTTTATGTTATGGAAACAGCTTCTTTCATTAATCCTCATAAACAAACCTCTGCTAGTTTCAAATTTTTCTTCTGCAGCATTCTCACCTCTCCTCTCTCAGTCTTCACTGAATTGAAGAGAGTTAGGGCCTTGCTCTTTTCTGGATTTTCACTTAAGGGAGTGTTGTGGCTGGTTTGATTTTCTACCCAAACCATTAAAACTTCCTCCATATCAGCAATAAATTTGTTTCACTTTCTTATCATTTGTGTGTTCACTGGGGTAGCACTTTTAATTTCTTTGAGGAACATTTCCTTTACATTCACAACTTTGCTAACTGTTTGGCACAAATGACCTACCTTTTGACTTATCTCAGCTTTCAACATGCCTTCCTTATTAAACTTAATCTTTCTAGCTTTTTTTAAGTTACTGGAGCCAGGGATTGAACTCTGAACACCTTGTATGTGGGAAGCTGGTGCTCAACCACTGAGTCATATTGGTTTCTCTGAATTGTTTTCTCATTTGCTTGCTTGTTTGTTTTTTGTTTTAATGAGTTGCTTGGGACAAAACCCAGGATCTCCCAGTGGGAAGCAGCCTCTCAATTGCTTAAGCCACATCTGCTCCCAATCTTTCTAGTTTTTGATTTAAACTTAGCAGCCAAAGTAAGATTATTAACTGACCTAATTTCAGTATTGTTGTGTTTCAGGGAATAGGGACAGGGAGAGAAATGGGATAGGCTAGTTAGTGGAGTAGTCAGAACACAAGCAACAGTAATCAATTAAGTTTACTATTTTATATTGGCACAGTTAATTGTGCCCCCAAATAATTACAACTTTAACATCAAAGATAACAGACCACTATAAAAGATATAATAATAAGGAAAAAGATTGAAATATTGAAAGAATTACCAAAATGTGACACAGAGACATGAAGCAAGCACATGTTTTTGGAGAAATGGCACCAGCAGGCTTCATTGAAGCAGGGTTGCCACACAGCTTGAATTTTTAAAGACACAAAGGCAATTAAATGAAGTATCCCTTTATAGTCTCTAAAATTTGCCTTTCCTGAATGTCATATTGTTGGAACCATTCAGTATTTAGCCTTTCCAATTTGGCTTCTTTCACTTGGCAATATGTATTTAAGATTCATTCATACATTTGCATGGCTTACTAGCTCATTCCTTTTCATCACTGAATAGTATCCCAATGCTTTGATGTACCACAGTTTGATTATCTTTTTCCCTATTGAATGGTAACATGACTCCTTCAAGTTTTTCACCATTATAAGTAAGGTTTCTGTAAATATTTGAGTGTTGGTTTGTGTGAACAAGTTTTCAAACCTGTTGGCTAAATATATAGGAATATGGTTACTGGATTTCAAAACTAGTAAATATATTTTGTTTGAAAGAAATATCATGTCTATCAAAGTGGCTGTACCATCTTGTTTTCCTCCCAGCATTGAATGAGATTTCCTGTTTTGCATCCTTATGAGTAGTGTTCTCTCTTTTCTATATTTTGGCCATTTGAATATGTATGTAGTAGTACCTCATTTGGGTTTAATTTGCTTTTTCACAATCAGTGATTTTGAGCACCTTTGTAAATACCTGTTATCCACTTGTATATTTTCTTTTGAGTTGGTACTATTGAAAGTTTTAGACTTTTTAATTTTATTTTATTGTAGTAATATAAAATCAAAAAAGTCTTTTAACTATTTTATGTGTGCAATTCAATTATACTAACTACCAGTGCAATGTTTTGCTACCATAACTACCTTTTAATTGAGCTGATTTCTTCTAGTAGATTTTTATGATTATTTTTTGCATATTTAGATACAAGACATTTTTCAGATATGTATTTTACAAATACTTTATCCAACCATGTGGTTTGTATTTTCATTGCATTAACAATATCTTTTCAGTGAATAAAATTTTAATGTTAATAAAATATACCATATCACTTTATTTCATGAATCATACTTGTGTTGTATAAGAGGTTATCACCAAACCCAAAATCACATAGATTTTTCCTATATTCAAGAATTTTTATAGTTTTTCAATTTAAGTCTTATGTTGAAAGTAGTGTTTTTGTAGTCAATTAACATTTTGTCTAAGTTCATTTTTTTCTATAAAAGTCCAAATGTTCCATAACCTTTTATTGGAAAGCCACTCTTGAGTTAAATTGCCTTTGCTCCTTTGGCAAAGAGCAGTAGACTATATTTACATAGGTCAATTTTTGGGGTCTCTATTCTATTCCATTTATTTTTGTGTCTCTACTTTCATTCTGATCATGTTGTCCTGATTAATGTAGGTTTACATTGTCTTGAATCAGAAGTGTGAATTCTTCAACTTTGTGCCTCATCAAGGTTTTGTAGGCCCTTCTATGTTTAGAAATAGATTTTTCTACAAAATTGCTCGCTGAGATTTATACTGGAATGGGATTGAATCTATAGACCAAGTTGACATGAATTGACATCTTAATTTTGAATCTTCCCATCATGACCAAGCAAGAATTCTTCACTTATTTAGATTTTCTTTGGTTTCTTTAGACAGCATTTCATAGTTTCCTGCATACACATTTCACCTACATGTTTCTTATTTTTGTTGTTTTAAATAATAGCATTTATTTATTTTTAATTCAGATTGTGATTTTTCATTGTTGACATACAGGAAACAACTGACTTTTGTATATTGAGTTTGTATTTTATTTCTTGTTATCACAATCCATTCCATTCAAGGCATGAGATGGTCACCTCAATTTCTGTTTGAATTTCCTAAAATTATGGTCTAAATAATGTGAACCCTGAAATTCAGTGATCCTGAGAAAGGGTGGGTAGAAGAAAGGCCACCGATAAATAGTGATCTCAAAGATAACTGTGTTGTGAGTGGTTAGTTGAAAGGGGACATCTGAACCTGCTTTTTCTGACTAACTGGCCCCTTACATACTGGATGAAGCGCTTAGGTGTTCACATTCACTGAAGCTTATTTTGCATCTACGGTGAGAACAAGTGCATTCTTCCTCAAGCACCAACTCCCAGGGGTGCACTCCTGGATTTGGGATAACTCAGAGGTAGTGAGGTGTCAATAGTGAGTAAAAAGCTTTCTGTTTGTGAAACTGATATTGAAGGTGGAGTTTTACCTTGTTAGACATTTTTATTTTAAATAGCAAGCATAGAACTTTTTATTTTCTGAAATGATTGAATGCATTTAATTCTTAAATTTATCATACAATATTTTACAGAAGTATTCATTTATTGCAGGATTTATGGCTGGAAATCATAGCATGCTGTAGTGTTTTTACATATTAGGTTTGTTTCTGGGAGAAATTCTGATGTAGATTTAGAGAGCAAGGAGACACATATACAATTGTAAAATGTATGTAAAAAATATTGGGACATTTTTGGCACTTTACTTGGGGATATGATGAGTGTCGGACTAAGACATTTTGCACCATTAGGGTGGAGAGAAAATGTACATCACTGTATACATGTTTTTAATAATTTTTTAAAAAGATTTATTTATTTATTTATTTATTTATACCCCCCTTGCTGCTTGTGTTTGCTGTGTCCATTTGCTGTGTTTTTTTCTGTGTCTGCTTATCTCCCCCTTGCTGTGAGGTCTTGCTGCATCAGCCCACCACACCACGTGGGCCAGCCTGCCCTCACAAGGAGGTCCCGGGAAGCAAACCCGGGGCCTCCCATATGGTAAACAGGAGCTCTATCGATTGAGCCACACCCACTTCTCTTTAAAAATTTTTAAATAGCTTATTTTTCCTCACCACTAAAGTAGTTGAAAAAGTAAAAGTTTTATATGTTAAATCTCACAATAATTTAAGTTTAGATTATTTATATCCAAAACAAATTGTATTAGACTTTTTATCTTCTTTGTTTTAATGTTATCAAACTCATCAATGTTTAAAAATTTTACTAATTAACAAAACTTGTTTCCATTTTAAAGAATTGTTATAGTTGACAAATTATTATGACCATTTAATAAAACTTCAATATTTCAAAATTAACTACTGTTTACTGAAATATCTTTAGCAAGACCCAACTGTTACTGGTATTGTTTTTAAAAAATCTACCCCATTTACAAATTTGGATAAGATTGTATTTTTTTTAAAGATTTATTTATTCATTTATTTATTTATCCCCCCCCTTGCCGCTTGTGTACGCTGTATCCATTCGCTGTGTGCTTCTTCTGTGTCTGCTTATGGATAAGATTGTATTAAACAAAGTTTAATTGATTTTACAATGGTGATTTTAAAAAACCTAATGATATTATGTCCATTTAAAGCCATCTAATTTCAAATTTATTCAGTATATAAATAATTTTAAAAGAAGCAAAATTATCTCCATTAATAAATGTCATGATGTTATACATTGATAATCCAAAAAGAATCCACAAAAATCATCAGAGGTAATAATTCATCAAAGGTGCAGGATTCAAGATAAATGGGCAAAATTCAATTTTATTTCTATAAACTAAAAAAGAATAATCTGAAAAAGAAATTATGAAAATAATTCCATCTAAAATAGCAGGAAAATAATATATGCTCATGAATAAATTTAGAAAAGGAGATGCAGCTATATATAGTGAAAGCTACAAAACATAACTGAAAGTAATTCAAGAACACTTATTTACATATGAATTCAAAGTCTTCATAATGGTAAGAAGCAACATGACTGACCTACATATTTAGTGAATCCCCATCAAAAATCCCAATGGCCCTTTTTTAAAAATAGAAAAAATGATCCTAAAATGTATATGGAATTGTAAGGGACACCAAATAGTCAATACAATCTTTAAACAAAAGAACAATGTTGGAGAACCCACATTCCACTATTTCAAAATGTTTTCCAAAGCAACACTAACCAAAACAAGATGTTACTGGCAAAAGAATAGACATAGTATATAGAATTGGTGGTCCAAAACTAAACCCATGCATATATGTTCAATTGATGTTTTATATGGTGACAAGGCCATTTGATGGAGAAAGACTAATTTCTTCAATGAATGGTGCTGCCGGTACAAATGGATATTCTCAGTCAAAATAAACTGATTGGACCCCTACCTCATACCTTATATAAAAATTAACTCAAAATGGACCAAAGACATTAATGTAAGAGCTAAAGCTATAAAACGTTTAGGAAAAATCATAGGGGTTAAATCTTTATGACTTTGGATTTGGAAATAGATTCTTAGATATGACACAAATACAAATATTTTTTAATTAAACTGGGCTTCATCAAAATTAAACTTTTTATTAAAGAACAGCATCAAGAAAATATAAAATCAGTATACAGAATGGGACAAAATATTTGCAAATCATATACCTGTTAAGGGTATAATATCCAGAATGTATAAAGAACACTTTCCCCCTAACAGCAAAAAGATAAACATCTCCATTAAAAAGTGGTCAAAGGACCAGCATTGACATTATTCCCAAAACAATAGAAAGTGACCAACAAGCACCTGCGAAGGTGCCCAATTTTAGTCTTTAAAGAAATGTAAATGAAAATCACAGTGTGGTATTTTTACCAAAAAAAAATTTTAAATTAACATAGAATTATACACCACAAAGAGTGAAACCTAGTGTTATCTGTGAACTATACTGAATAGTATAATTATAATAATATTTTCATTAGTTAAGACAAAGGTAACACACCAGTGCACAATATTAGTAATAAGGAAATCTGAATGCTGGAAGAGTATATGGGAACTCTGTGCTTTCTGCATGCATTTTCTATAAACCTAAATATTCACTAATAAAAAGATGAGAAAAATTAGCAATAGAATATGGTTGTTTTTTGTTGTTCTTTCTTTTAAGCAATTAATAGTAGAGAGTCAAGACAGTACAATAAGGCAATAAAAAGAAATCAAACATTTGTCATTATTCATAGATGACAGGACTGTCACAATAGAAAAATTTAAAACCCCCCAAAATATTGTGAGAGCTTCGTATACATATAAAACACAAAAGTCAATTGCATTTCTATGAATCACCTTTAAATAGACATTTTCACAGGAGTTCGGTGAAAGCAGAGGACACTGATAAGGAAGATCAGGATACTGGTGGGCTAGGCAAAGGAGGAATGAGCATTATTTTTAACTGGATAGAATATATCACAGTGGGCTCACTTAGCAGATATTTTGGGGTGAGTGTATTAGCAGGAGCAGCTTAGGTGGTATTCATTCTTTGCTAAATCAATTATCTGAAACCTGAGTCAATGATGTCACATAGAAATGATTTATTAGATCTATTAGACAGGACTCTGCTTAGGAAAATGATACTGTCCATTGTGACAATGCCCAGTGTGGAGAACATGCCAACCCATCATGGAAACTTTGAAAAATTCATTAATAGGGAGGAATTGGGGTTGGAATCAAGAATTGCCATGATAATGTCATATTGCTATTAGATATACATATGGAGATGTCAAGTAATAAAACTAAGAGTTAACATTTATTGAGTACATGCTCTGGTGCCATGCACCCTTCTAAGTGTTTTTCCTTTCTTAAGACATTTGCTCTGCATGACAGCCATGTGAGGATTATATTATTATAATTCACATTTTACAGAGGAAGAAGCTGAGGCACAAGAGAGTTAAGCAAACATTGAACATACGAGTCCAAACCTTGGGGGAGATGGCATGTCTGGAGGTGTAAACCTGAATGCCATCTGCTACAGACAGCTGTGCACTTAATGAGGCAACTTAGAGAGAGATGTGAATAGAGAGGAGAGGACTAAGCACTGAGTCCTCAGGTGCTCTAATACCTAGAAGCCTGTCAGAAAAAAAGATGTGCAGTGCCATGGCATGAGTTATTGGCATTTAGTCAGTGATAGTAGAATATAGCAAATAGGCCCTATTGTTAACAATTTACACATCCACTAATTTTTCTTAATGCTAAATAGCCACACTAGCTCTTTTCTTTTCCAAAATAAGAACAAGAAAAAATACATATTATACAGCTTTCAGATATTTAGTTTTCACTAAAAAATTTCTGTAATGCTTGAGATAATTTTTTTCTTGAACTACTTTGTGCTTTTAGACTCACAACCAGACCAAGGGCTCTCAGTACTTGCATATCCCACAGTGTCAGTGGCAGAAACAGAACTGTATGTCTTCAAAACAAGATAAAGATAAAACAATTAATTTGTGTAGTGTCAATCATACTTTTTCTATCACTTCACTGTAAAAGTTCTTTTCTCATTTTAATTAATTATAAACTGTATTTGGGATAGTGTCAATTTATTTATTCTTTTTTTTTTCACAAATGAAATAAATGAAGCTTTACCAAGTTAAGAACCCAAAAATATTTATTAAATCATTCAACAAATATTTTTGGGTATTTTCTAGGTGCCAGACACTGTGTACACACTAGACATACACTGACAAGCAGAACAGACATGTTTTTTTAAGAAACTAACTAACTTTTTAAGAAACTATCATCTATAACTATTCTGGCTTTCCAGAATACATATAGACAAGTTACACAATTATCAGGACTGTAATTTATTTTATATAGATGGAAAAGAAGAAAATAAGTAGGCAACTGGGGCAGAGTTTTGTGGGCCTGTGAAAGAGTGCTTAGGGAGATTTCTACTTCACTTTTATTACATTTTCTAATTAGATTGAATAAATTTTTCTTACAAAAGTTATCCCTGTTCTACCCTCTGGAGTCATACAAATCAAGCCACTTTCTTCTCCAGGTTACATATTTTATTTTGTCCTAATTGTCAGGTGCCTCCTTACTCACCACCCACAACTTTCTTAAACCCATCCTCAAATGTTTCCCATGATTTACTAGTTCTTTTTTTCTAAATGGCCTCTGGAACAAATACAGATATTTGACTCAAGCAGAGAACAGTGGAATTTTTTTTTTTTTTTTTACCAGAGAGTACTCCTAAAACTCCCTGACACATTGATCAGAGATGTTCTAAGCTCCATCTTTTCTGTGAAGACAATCATAAACCTGTTATAGAGGCCTGAAAGAGAAGCACATGGAGGGCTAAGGACATTAACAATAACATTTCTGGGGTCTCATGGTCAGTAAGGTTAAATAACAGGGACACTTCCAGGTGCCAGATCACACAATCCCATTCTACTGTATGTAAATGAATGATGTGTCTTTTGGAGGAGTTACCATGCATTTGTTTAACCTAGCATGAATCAGACCCTGTCATACTTTATAGAACTGCAAAGGAGAGGTAGAAGTGGTCTTTACCCCAGGTTGCTGCAGTCCATTTGGAGGAGACAGGTTTGTGACTGAAAATCTCCCATGAAGTCTGATGAGTGATATGATGGGGAATAATTGCATGTTCTGAACACATTAAACAAGAAAATCTAGTTCAGACACACTCAGTAAGCTATGACCTAAGTATTACAATAACAGCAAGCATTCACATGCTTTTATTCTGTACCATCCATTTACTGTTTACAGTGTTCACATATATCAACATAATTGATCCCAATGATGACAGTATGAGATGGATAAAATCTCCCTATTTTACAGATGAGGAAAGTAAAACATGGAGAGCTCAATTGAAATGTCCAAGATCACATGACCTGTAAGGTGTGGAGCTGGGCCTCAAATACAGGAGCTTGGCTAGGATCAACTCTCTTAAACACTATGTATATCTGAGGCAGAATGAGCTAGAGGAAGTGAGGGTAGAGGAAGTCTTCAAGCCAGATGGAACAGCCTGTGTGAAGTCTCAGAAGCAAAAGGAACTGAAAGTTGTTCTGAGTGGACATTTGTGACCAGGGCTGAAGAAACAGGTTTTAACCAGAGTCAAATGAAAGGTTTGGGTGAAAGCAACAGCCCACTATAGTTATCATTCCCTGCACACCCATCCCTCTATCACAATCAATGGCCACCTCTTTGAGAGCAGGGAGAAGTTTCCATTTATTTTTATTATAAAATCTCTGTCTCCCCACAACCAATGCCCTGTTTCAACAATTGTCCAATGTTTCATGTGGCCACTTTTAGGATTAATCATGGCCCATGGAATTGAGCTATGTCATTGATGATTTCATGCAAGAGTTACTGGAAGTCTTGGCACCTATTAAGCTCCCAGCAGTTCTTCCATGAAGTTGGCAATCTGAGATCTGACTGGGAGAGCAAATTTTGCTACCAACTGAAGGATACTCAGGACTATATTAGGGTCACCAACCTGGGAGAGGTTGGGACATCACCTACAGCTAGGAGGTGAGATAAAATCCTTCAAAGACTGTTCTTGGTTCACATTTTTCCAGACAAGATGAAGAGGCCTTTATTTAAGCCTTTAGGGAAGGATGGAATTTAAATTGTCTCTGATTGAAGAAAGCTGGGTTGCAAAGGGTCTGATTTCTCCTGGGTCAGATTTCCCCTGATGTCTTGGACCTGATTTCCCCTGGGCCAGAAAAAATTAAAAGGATTGGAATGAAGGCATGAAGCTCACTGAGACTTTCAGTGCAAAATTGCTTCCTATCAAACAGAAGACAACATATGAATGAACAAATTAAAGGTAAAGGAAGGAGCAAACACAAGAAATCTACTTTGCATCTGAGGGGCTTTCCAGAATAGGTATAGACAAGTTACACAATTATCAGGACAGTAATTTATTTATTTTATAAAAATGGAAAAGAAGGAAATAAATAGGCAACTGGGGCAGAGTTGTGTGGGCCTGTGAAAGAGAGGTTACAGAGATTTGTACTTTATTTTTATTACATTTTCCAATTCTATTGAATACATATTTTTTATTATAAAGTTGTGAACTTACAAAGCAATCATGCATCACATATAGGATTCCCAAATAATTCCCCAAAACCATACCTTGCATTGCTGTGGAACATTTTTTATAATTGATAAAATTATATTCAAATAATAATGCTAACAATAGTTCATAACTTATATTAAGTATATTTTCCCCACAAATTGCCCTAATGTTAATACCATGTATTAGTATTTTACATTATTATAATGTTTGAAGGAATGTTCTCATATGTTTACTGGTAATCATGGCACATCATCTACTTCAGTGTTCACAGTATCATATAGTCCCATGTCTTATAAAATTCATGCAAAACTTATACTCAGTGACTCTCAGTTTCATCAGAGTTGTGCTGTCCTCCCCTCGATCAATTTTAGAACAGTTCTTTACCTAAAAAAAAAAAACATATTCCCAACCCCCTTATAATCCCCTATTTTTACCCTTAACATTGATATAGTATCTATGTGACCCTTGACACATTAAAATATTACTGTTATCTAATGGCCGTAAGTGACATTAGTTGTATTTTCTCATGTATTACCATATTAATACCTTGTAATAGTTACATGCATTTATTCTAGTTCATAGAAGAACATTCTTCTTTTTATACTATTACCCACAATTTTTATATACCACCAAGCTCACTGTGTTATACAATCCCAAAATTTTCCTTAGGTTTCTCTCTAATGACTTATACATCCCTAGACTACCTCTTTTAGCCATGATTATTTTTATAGATCAGCAGAGTTAGTTTTACTCACTGTAATATGTTAACATTAACTCTATCAATTTTCAAACTTTTGCAATCAATCTTATTAAAAATTCTACATACATTAATCATCAGATCCCCATTTACCAACCCTTGTTCTATGTAGTAGTGACCTGTACTCTAAATTTTTAATCCACGAGTTTACACATTGCATTTATTTCATATTATTGAAACAATACAATATTTATCCTTTTGTGTTTGGCTTACTTCACTCAACATAATGTCCTCAGGTTCATCAATGTTGTCATATGTATCCTAATTTCCTTTCTTCCTCCAGCTGAATAATATTCCATTGTAGGTATTTACTACATTTTGTTTGTCCATTTATCAGCTGAAGAATACTTGGGCTAGTTCCATATTTTAGCAATTGTGAACAATGCTGCTATGAACATCGGTGTGCAAATGTCTGTTGGCTTTTTTCTTTCAGTTCTTCTGAGTATATTCCTATGGAATTTCATACAAAAGTTCTGTATTTAGCTTCTTGATGTATGACCAAACTGTCTTCCACAGAGGCTGCATTATTCTACATTCCCATCAATAGTGAATGAGTATTCCTACTTCTCCATATCCTCTCCAGCATGTGTATTTTCCTGAGTTATTAAATAATGGCTTTTCTATAAGGTGTGAAATGGTAGTTTTGGTCAGCATTTCCCTAACACCTAGTGATGCTGAATATTTCTTCATGTGGTTTTTGGCCATTTGTATTTCCTCTTTGGAAAAAAAATGTCAAGTTTTTGTCCATTTTTAATTGTGTTGCTTCTTTTTTTTATTATTTAGTTTTATGATCTCTTTATATACCCTGGAGATCAAATGCTTATCTGTTATGTGGCTTCCAAATGTTTTCTCACATTGAGTAGGCTGCCTTTTCACTGTCTGGACAAAGTCACTTGAAGCAAAAAATATTTAATTATGAGGAAGTTCTATTTATCTATTTTTTCTTTCATTGCTTGTGCTTTGTGTGTAATGTTTAAGAAAACACCACTTGCCACAAAAATCTTGAAGATGTTTCCCTACATTATTTTCTAGGCATTTTATGTTTCTGGCTTTTATATGTAGTTTTTAGGTGCATTTTGAGTTGATTTTTCTATAAGGTGTGAGATAGGGGTCCTTTTCCTTCCTTTTGGATATGGATATTCAGTTCTAGCAGTACTATTTGTTAACTAGACTGATCCAGCTGGATGGACATGTGAGCCTTGACAAAAATCACTTGACCATAGATATAAGGGTCTAATTCTGAATTCTGAAATCTGTTCCATTGGTATATATGTCTCTCATTAAGCCAGTCCCTTGCTGTTTTAACCACTGTAGCTAATAATATGATTTGTCAGGAACTGAGAGTCCTCCAATTTTGTTCTTATTTTTAAGATATTTCTGGCTACATGGGAACTTTTACCCTTCCAAATAAATTTGATAATTGGCTTTTTCAGTTCTGCAAAAAGGGTTTTGAAATTTTTATTGGGATTGCATTGAATCTGTAAATCAGTTTGGGTAGAAGTGACATCTAAACAAAATTTAGGCTACCAATACATGAAAAGGGATTGCCCTTCTATATTTTTAGTTCATCTTTGATTTCTTTAAGCAATGTTTTGTAGCATTCTGAATACAGGTCCTCTATCTGCTTGGTTGAGTTTCTTCCTAAATAATTTATTCCTTTTATTGTTATTGAAAAAGGATTATTTCCTTAATTTTTCCTCAGATTTTTCATTAATATTGAATAGAAACACCACCGATTAA
>JAQZBX010051144.1:0-19466 GCA_029593785.1 Cabassous unicinctus | reverse complement strand
GTGATAGCCTTTGATTGTATTAGATTCAGCTTAGATATCTTTGATTAAATTGCTAAGATTAGGGCTTTGATTTGAACACATCAGAAGGTCATGACTCAGGGTTGAATGCCTGCCCCCTTGGTGGGATAATATAAATAGACACTCAAGCAAGAAGAAACATGGAAGAAGATATGGAAGAGAGAGAGCTCCATAGACATGGCAGAGGAAAGAATTTAGATTCTGTGGCCCCAGGAAGAGAGATGAGTCATTAGTTTGATAGCTTGCATCTGAGAAAGTCCAGCAAGAAACAACCCCTATGCCAGCTTGTATCTGAGAGAGAGGAAGGCTGAACCCCCTGCAGCGATCGCCGGCCATCTTGCTTCAACACATGATTACAGACTTTGGTGAGAAAGTAACCTTGGATTGTTGTCTTTAGGGCCTTGTAACTGCTAGACTTTACCTCAAATAAGTACATTTTATAAAAGCCAGCAGATTTCTGGTACTTTGCTTCAGCACCCCTTTGGCTCACTAATACAAGGAGATATTGGCCCAATAGAGAGGGTTATGAAGTAATCCCACTTTTTTAACTTTTTGAAATAGTTTGAGCATTATTCATGCTAATTCTTATTGAAATGTTTGGTGAAATTCACCAGTGAAGACATCTGGTCATGTGCCTTTCTTTCTTTGGATGTGTTTGATGATTCTTTCAATGTTGTTGTTCTTGGTGTGTTGAGATCTTCTATTTATTCTTGGGTCATGTCAGTAGCAATGTCCCCAATTTTATTTATAATTTTTGTTATTTGCATCCTCTCTACTTTTTTCTTTTTTACTCTAGCTAAAGGTTTGTCAATTTTATTGGTCATTTCAAAGTAGCATGTGTTAGTTTTGTTGATTCCCTCTATTGTTTTTTTTTTATTCTCTATTTCATTTATCTCCACCCTAAACTTGTTATTTATTTCCTTCTACTCACTTTCTATTTAGTTTACACTTTTTTTCCTAGATCCTACAGTTTTGACTTTAAGACATTGATTTTATATCTATCTTCTTTTTCACTGTAGGCATTTGACTACAAATTTCCATCTCAGCACTCCCTTTGTAGTATATTTCATTTTCTTTGGCATCAAGATATTTTATAGTTTCTCTTCTCTTTTCTTTTATGATTCATTCATATTTGAAGATTGTGGTGTTCCATTTCCACATATTTGTGAGTTTTACAGTTCTCCCTCTGTTATTTATTTCTAGTCTTTCCATTGTGGCTGGTATAAATACTTTGTATGATTTCAATATTTTTCATTTCATTTACACAGATTTTGTGACCTAATATATGGTCTATCCATCCTGGAAAATGAACCATGTGCACTAGAAAGGAATGTGCATTCTGGTGCAGTTGGGTGAAATGTTATATGTATGTGTTAGGTCAACTCTTTAAAAAAAATTTTTTTTTATAAGAGGTACCAGAAATTGAACCCATGACTTTGTACATTGGAAGCAGGCACTCAACCACTTGAGCTACATCAGCTCCCCAATTTTTATTTTTTTTCGCATTGTTCAAGTCTTCTATTTCCTGATCTTCTGACTAGATGTTTTATCCATTTTTTACAGTGGCATAGTCTCCTACCATTAACATAGAGCCATCTATTTCTCCTTTCAATTATGTCAATGATTTTTTCATTTATTTTGGCACTCTACTTTTGGGTGCATATCCTTCACCATTATTTAGTGATTTTATTTTTCTATCTGACAGTTTTGCTATAAAGTTTATTTTCTAATAGCCATCCCATCTTTCTTTTCTTTTTCTTTTCTTTTTTCATTTTAAAATTAATTTATTGATGTCTATCATTCATAATGAACATATAAAAACAATGTGTATAGTAAAATTGTGAACTTACATAACCAGTTCACTACAGCTTTCTTTTGGTTTCTATTTGCATTCATATATATATATTATCCATCCTTTCACTTTCAACTTACTTGTGTCTTTGAATCTAAGCAAGTCATTTGTAAACAGCATATATTTGGGTCATCGTTATTTATTTTTTCTGCCAGTCTTTGCCTTATGACTGGAGAATTTGATCCATTTATGCTTAAATTAACTACTGACAATGGATGACTTCTACTTGGTCCTTGTTAGTTTTTTTTTTAACAAATCTATTTTATTGATGCATATTAATAAAGCATAAATCCACCCAAAGTGTACAATTAATGGTATTTCTTGTAATCATGTGCATTCATCCCTTCAATCGTTGTTAAAGCACTTTCATTATTCCTATAATAATACTAATAATAAACAAAAAGCAAACATACAAAACTCATCACCTTCCAATCTCTCTACAATTTCCCTGCAATACATAGCTGCTATTCTGTTTCATTCTATTATATTGGTATACATATTTTGTAAAAACAGACTTATATATGCAATATCACCCATAATCATGTTTTATATGAGGTTTTACTATCTTATACAGTCCTATGTTACAGTTTTTATCTTTCCTTCTAATAATACATATGACCTTAGGCTTTCCTTTTCAATTGCTGTTATTCCCATATAATGGCTCTGTTAGTTACAAACACCATGATATGCTTTCACCATTTCTATTCATTTCCAAAGGTTTCCAAACAATTTTTTTTACCAGTATTGCACAGAATTAAGCCTCAGCTTTCCATTCTCTATGCTTCTTCTATTTTCTGGTGACCTATAATCTGATTATTAACTCCATGAGTTTACACAATATATTTAGTACATAGTAGTACAATCATACATTATTTGCCCTTTTGTGTCTGGCTTGCTTCACTCAACATATCGCTATTTTTACTCAACTTATGCTAATGCCTACTTTCATATTTATTTAATTATTTTGTAGTGCACCATATTCCCTTCTCATTTGCTCATTTTCTTCTTCATATATTTTTCAAATATTTACTTTTGTTTCCCTGGAGCTTAAATTTAATATTGTAAGTCTGTAACAATCACATGTGATTTGATACAACTTATTTTTAATAACATTCACAATCACTGTTCCTATACTCACCTGCCCTACTCCTTTTTGTTGTACTTGTTACAAATTATATCTTTCTACACTATCCAAAATCATATATTTTCATTCTAGATCCTTTATCAGGGGAGTTTATCTCTTTATGCTCACTCAGTCCACTCTATATTGTTGCTTCCTTTCACTATGAAGAACTCCCTGTATCTTTGCTTGTAGCACAGGTCTAGTGGAGATGAATTCCCTCAACTTTTGTTTTCTGGAGTTTCTCAATCCCTCTCTCAATTTTGATAGAGAGTCTCATCAGATATAACATTCTTGGTTGGCAATTGTTTTCTTTCAGTACTTTAAATATTTCGTACCACTGCCTCGTTCCTCTATGCTTTTTTTAAATGAGAAATTGGCACATAATCTTAATCAGTTACCTTGTACATAAAATGTTGCTTTTCTTTTATAGCTTTCAGAACACTCTCCTTGTCTTTGGCACTTGAAAGTTTGAATACTATGTTTCCAGGTATGCTTTTTCTCAAATTTATCTTGTTTAAGATTCATCAGGCTTCCTGATTGTGTGTATCATATTTTTTGTTAAATTTGGAAGGCTTAATACCATTATTTCTTTGAATATTTTCTTTCTTCTTCTCCTTCTGGAACTTCCATAATGTGCATAATTGTATATCTGCTGGTGTCCCAAAGGTCTCTTTGGCTCTGTTCATTTTTTTATTTTTTTAAAGATTTATTTTATTTATTTATTTCTGCCTACTTCCTCATTGATTACACTGATTATGTCTGTTCATCTTCTTTTGTTTCTTTAGGAGGCACTGGGAACTGAACCTGGTACCTCCGACATGGGAGGGAGTGCCTAATCATTTAAGCCACCTCTGTTCCCTGCTTTGTTGTGTCTCTCATTATGTTTTTTCTTCTTGTGTCTCTTTTTGCATCATCTTGTTGTTTCAGCTTGCCGCTCTTGCCCATCATGCCAGCTCGCTGTTTTTTTTAGGAGGTAGTGGGAACTGAACCATGAAACTCCCATGTGGTAGGCCGGAGCCCAATCACTTGAATCACATCTACTGCCCTCTGTTCATTTATTTTTTCATTCTTTTTCTTCCTCCTCCTCAGTCTGAATAAAGACACTTTACTTGTCTTTGAGTTTATTAATTCTTCCTTTTGCCATCTCCAATTTGTTGTTGAAACCCTCTATGGAACTTTTAATTTCAGTTTTTGTGGTCTTCTCCTCTAGTAGTCCTGTTTGCGTGTTTTTGTAAAAAATTCTATGTCTACACTGAAATTCCCATATTATTCATGTATCCAGCTACTGATATGATAGAGATTTCCTTGAATGCCAGGAGCTAACAAAAACACATATCAATGTAAATGTTACCTTTCATAATCTCTGTAAATTGGCCCTCAGTTGGCTTTTGCTCTCATTCAGAGTTTAGTCCTCCCCTAAAGAAGATCAACCTATGGTGAAAGTGATGTGCAAGATCTTTCAGGAAGGCAATCTAACATGTATGTCTGGGTGTGTGTTTTAAATGCCAAAAGTAAACAGATGCACTTATTGTAACACATGTAATTTTGGAACTAGTTTACAGCACTTGCATAACATCCAGGCAAAAAGTGCATTTTCAAAGAATTTTGGTCCATCTAATTTCATCACATAAAATATCAAAGTGTTGCTACCTTATAGGATTATTCTCTTGTTTGACTTTACATATTAAATTTTCATTCTCCATCCAGTTACTCTGGAAATATTAAAAAAAGTTTTGATAACAAAACCATCTATTAAATTTAAATATGCCTTTTATTAAGCCATGTGTAATATTGCTTTTCTAGCATAAGCTTAAATATTAGTAATCAATGTCATTAAGGATCATCAAGTGTTATTTATTTATTTATTTTATTTTTCATTCAAACTTGGGAAAAATCAGAGAACAGTAATGTGAAACCTAGAGAAATGACCATGTTTATCCTAGCAGAATGACTAATGAGTCACAATGGAAAGTTGTGTTATCTTCCTATTTCTCACATAAATACTGAATTCACTGGCAACTTAATCATCATCATACTCACACTGCTGGATACTCACCTCCATACTTCCTTGCAATTTTTTCCCTGCTTAGAAATCTCTTTTACTACTACATGCATCACTAAGTTGGTGATTATTTTGGCAAATTGAGACAAAATAATTTCCTATAACTGTTGGACAGATCATTTGTGTGTGTTATTATTATTATTTTTTTTTTACTATCCTTCTTGAAGCATCTGAATTTTACTTGCTGGCCACCATGTCCTATGACCACTGTGTTGACATTTGTAGACCTCTGCACTACACAGCCATCATGATCAGCAAAATTTACACACAACTTGTCCCCAGTTGGTGGTTCACTGGTTTCTTTTTCATCTTTCCACCACTAGCCCTGGCTATAAATTTGACTTCTCCCTTCTAGCATTGTTGATCAGTTCTACTGTCACATTACTCTCCTGCAGGTCTCCTGCTCAGAAAAGCATTTCATTTACACAATGAGCTTCTTCTCAGCTTTTGTGACACTCTTGGTCATGTCGGTGATGGTGATAATGTCATACACCTACACTGCACTGATGATTCTAAAAATCCCTTCAACTAATCAGACGAAAAATGCATTTTTCATGTGCCCATCGCACATGATTTTCATTTCCCTCTTTTATGGCAGCTTCATCTTCATGTACGTTAAACAAATGTGCACCGTGTAAATCAGTCAAACAAAAAATTTCTTCTTCCAAAACAATTGCAGTGCTTAATACACAAGTTGTCCACATTGAACACTTTCATCTACACCCTAAGGACCTAATAAGTAAAGAATGCCATCATTCATATGAGGCAGATGGTTGACTCTTTCTCAAAGAAATGAATGTACTGTTGCATTATATCAAATCAATGTACAAAGGAGTCTCAAACAATATCAGTTTATCCATTAGTAGCTTCCAATACATAACTTCTTTCTTGTTTCTTATTCCATTGCTTTGATAGTCATCTTTACCTCTTTTCAGGCTTTATTTTTCATAAGAGTCTTTTCCAAAAAAGATAATTTTCTTTTTATTTTCTATTAGATTTTTTAAATCACACTTCATTTTGCACTAGGTATCTGGAAAGAAGGACACTAATATTTAATTTATTCCTTTAGTATTGAAGAATTGAAGTTTATCAAGATATAAATATTGTTTCATTTAAATGAAATTTAATATACAATGCACAGTTTTTTAAACTATCTTGTACTTAATAATCTATTTCTTACCAGTTGTTGAACATTCTTAAACAAATATTCTTTTATTTTATGTTTGCCCTATTACCAATTTATTGATCATATTCCATTTAAATAAATTTTAAAATATTTTAATACCATCAGTATTGATACTCATTTTTGAAAATGTTTATTTTTAAAAACCTGTAGATTTTGTTTTAAAGTATGATCTACAGAACTAAATTATGTAGTTTTCATTTAAGAGATATTACATTTACAGATATTTGAACTGTAGTAGAGAGAAATGTTTTCTGACTTTCTTATTTTGAAATTACTTGTGAAATCCAATATATAATTGTTGCTTTTATACCAGAAAACACCCTCCAGATACCATGGAATACTTAAAATTGTTTAATGAATTACTTAAATATGAAATAATGATGACTCAATGTATTTCTTTTTCCCAGAAATTATTTAAATTATCTAGAGGTGTGTGTATAAATATATGTATATGTATAAATTGCAGGAGATGCAAATTCAGCTCTTAAGGAAAGATTTACTAATGTTATGCCACCATCTATTAAGTGACTCTTAAATAAAATTTTGACATGACCAGAATTTTACAAATGCAACATACAGGTTTTCACATACAAACATAGTATTTTACGAAATTTGTGTTTCAGATGGGTTTGTGTCTTAGACCAAAATATTCTTTTCTATTTCTTCTTCTTTATTTTAAACTGTGGATTTTTATTTGAAAAATTAAGAATGTTTGAAAACTACTGTCTAAAGCAGCAGAACAAAAATACAGGTATAAAATTGAACAATTGTACAGGTTTCTGTTGAATATGTACAGTGAAGTGGATCTTAAAAGATATTTGGATTTATAATATGATTTCAGGAAGAAATGGTTATTTAAATAGATGGTTATATTTTATCTTTGACCTTTTTTTCCATTTTGAAAAATATACCTAATAATTCTAAAGTCTTATCTAAATGTAGAGATTTCAACAGAATAAATAGTAAAAAATACATATATAACATTTTGAGAAAATGAATAAAAGTGAAAACTACAGCTCCTCAATATTCTGAGTACACTTGATTCTGTGTGCCAATCAAAATGAGTTTGCATGTAATATACACCCAATTGAAACATGAATTTACAAAGAGTTATTCTGAAATGGTTTCTGAATGTATTTTTTTAAAGAGCTACCAAGCAATGAATCCAGGACCTGTGGGAAGCAGGTGCTCAACCACTCAGCTACAATCACTCCCCTTCTGTATGTATTTTTAAAAGTCTGCAATCTATAAGTTATTTACCATAGAAGATACTCTATAGCTCTCAATAAGGGTCTAACACATCTAAACTAACACTTAAGCATTCCCATTTCTTCACACTCCCAGGCAGAAGTAAAATTTCATCTTCTGTTCTCTCTGATACTTCTCTTGTTCTATGACATATTATCTCACATTTATATCCATTAAAACCACCAATATTGACCTCTGAGTTCTGATTCCCCAAGTAGTTTACTACTGCTGATTTTGCTTGGTTTCTTAAATTGGGTCTTTAAAAAGTAACAAGTCTTCTTAAACATGTGTACAGCTTTATTTCTGAGGAAATTGTACCTGAAATGCTCAAATTCTTTATCCTGAAAAGGTTTCTTCTATTTTACCCTAGTGAGGTAGTGTTATCGAAGTCGGTGTCCAGGTTCTTGGCTTCATCATGAAAAAGAATTCAAGGACAAGCCACAGTTTAATTAACCAAGTAGAGACTATATTAGGGGTAAAGCAAGAGAACCAAAGTACACCTTCAGGGAGCCGATGTGGTTCAGTGGTTGAACACCAGCTTCCCACATATGAGGTTCTGGATTCTATTGGCAGCCATGGTAACTTAAAAATAAAAGTACACTGTCAGAGTTGAGGGCAGGCATTCACCAAGGAGAGAAATGCAAGTTCTGCCCTGGGGTTCCTTATTTATGAGAGTACATGAGTCCAGAGTCTGGGTTGATAAGCAAGGGCATAAGTGTATGTGGATTAGGGGTGTGGGGATTTTTTGTTTGTGGGGATTGCTGTCTGGTGGTGATTGGCTTCTGGCTGCTGTCCATGATCTCTGCAGGGCTTGTTGACCAGTGGTGATTAGCCTCTGGTCACTGTCCATGAGGGGTGAGGTAACCTGAAAGCTATGTGGGTAGGTGGTGGTGGTACTCCTCTTCCCCCTTCCCTCTTTGCTGGCTGCGTTCTGCAAATGCTGACTTTATGTGTGTGCTATAAGCTGCAGGGTGTTAGTTGTAAGTTGTTCCTTCCTAACTTGCTGATGTGACTCAGCAGGCTGGTGCTAGTTAGCAGGACTTTGCTTCAGTTTCTCTAACTAGGTGGTATTTGTGTGGCTTATTAGGTTTACTGTCCCCTTCTTCCTTAGGTCCCTATTCTATCCTGCCTCACCACTAAGTATTCCATTTAAATATCACCTTTTAAGAACATGATCTTTCTTCTCAAGGCAGAGGTAGTCGCACAATTTTCTTTGCATCTTCATTCATATCACTTTCAGTTTTTAATCACTCTATGGCATTTATCATTCAAATTTAATTCTAACTTTCCAGTTGATTTGCCCACAAATTTTGCAGTTTTGAATTAGTTTTCTCAGTATATATTCTAATAGTTATATAATTTTCCATCCATTGGGTACATACCTACTGTTTTGTATCCACCAAATTAGTATTCCAAAATTTAAATAACATACTCAAGTTTGTGAGATGCTTAATTTTTATTCAAAAGAGATACATTGAGACTTCCATGCTCTGACTCACTAGCATGTCTCAAATTTTGTTCAATTACAAGGACATATAAAATATCTTCTCTAAAAACACAGTATTGTTTCCAATTTTTTCAAAGTACAATTTCAATATTCTAACTATGTTAAAAAACAGAATTACAAGTTAAATCATATTGGCATTATTCTATGATTAAAGTCTATAAAAGTTATATATCATTCTTCCACAGAATTAGTTCCAGTCTGACATCTAGTTCTTATCTGAATATTTAAAATGCTCTTTCCTTAAGTTTAAAGTATATATCCCATTCTTTTGTTGTTGTTGTTGATTCTTTTGTTTTTTTAATACGATTTATTTTTTTAAAAGAAGCTTTAGATTACATAAATGTTACATTGAAAATACAGGGGATTGGCATATACCTCACCTGTTTCCCTCCCACACTTTTCCCCATTTACAACATCTTTCATTAGTGAGGTACATTTGTTCAATTGATGAACACATATTGAAGCATTGCTTCTAAGCATGGACTATAGTTTACACTATAGTTTATACTTTGTCCCAAATAATTTTATTGATTTCTGCCAAAAGTATAATGGCCTGTATCTGTCATTGCAATGTCAGGCAGAACAAATCCAATGTCCTAAAAATGCCACGTTACACCTATTCTTCCCTCACCCTCCCCTCTCAAACCTCTGGTGGCCACTTCCTTTATATCAGTGATACAATTTCTTTCATTGCGAGAAAAATAATAAGTTTATTTTAGTCCGTAATTGCATTTCCCCCTTATATTTGTTCTTTCCTCAGTCTTAAGGATTTGGGATGGTGATGCCCACCCTGTTTCTGATTGAGAGGGGCCTGAGATCCCATAGGGCAGAACTGTCTTACTTGCAGTTGTAGATACTCTCTGGTTTTTGGAATGTTCATTGTCCATCATCATCCCTTTGTTAGTTGTCCTGGGCAAGTCCAATGAACTGAAGAGTAGGTGTTGAATCTGCTGAGATTCATGACTAACTCTGTTACATTGGGGTGCATATATTCCTAAATAAGGCCCCCTGACAGGGTGCCACATTCCTGAGATTGTCTGCCCTGCCTATAGTGTCTAGTTGTCCCTAGAGCCCTCAGGCACCATGCTTTCTGAGGAATTGTTTACTGTGGCCATCAATGAGATCCTGTTGAGATTTCCATAAGCATAACCTCTGGAATAACCTCCAGACTTACTTTGAAATCTCTTAGCCATAAAATCTCATTTGTATTTAATATTTCTCCCTTTTGGTCAAGGTCTTTTTTCAAATGCATTGCTAGTTGGCATTTGGTAATAATCTCTCAGTACCATGGAGACTTATACCCAGGAGTCATGTTCCATGCCAGGAGGATGGTAGTGCATATACATGCTGCTTTTGGCTTAGAGAAAGGCCACAGAGGAACAACAAGGAAACTTTCAGGAGGTAGCTTTTAGGCAATATATAATACTAGGTTAAGTTTCAATAAGTTAAGTTTCAAGAAAATGTTCATAAGTACAACCATCAATATCAATGGCCTGGCTTAATGGTCTGTCCTCATTTGCAACGCACTGCCCATGTACTTGGGAGATTCTTGTCACTCTATTAGATAATGTAGCGGAATTTCCCAGGATGAGAATTCAATATTCTTTTGATTATTATGTGGGTCTCCACCTCCTTAGACAAAACCCCATGACCAATTAAACATATTTATATGCCATAGGGGCATACCCCGGGTACACACCTCCCAACAATTCCCCCATCACTGAAACTCTGCACCAGTGATCCTCTCCTCCCATAATTGTAACGCTTCTGTGATCAAAAACTTCCCCAAAACCAAAGCCAAAAAAATAAACAAATAAAGTAAGAAAATATAATAATACTAATAAAAATAACAAATGAAACACAAAAATAAAAAAGAAATAAAAATAAGAAATATAATAAGAAAAGTTTTTTCATTGTGTCTTTCATCACTGTTGCCCACTTTTACCGAAATATGTGAAAATAATTATATTCGGATATTCTAATAAATCTCTTCATTTTTAATATTTTGTCATACTTTTAAATTTGTAGTTGGAGCTACCCTCTTTTCTTATTTTAACTTCTTTGTTATTTTAATAATTTTTATATACCTTTCACAATATTTTTACTGAAAGTCCAAGTGGATTTTCATTGTGATCAAAATACTTGAAATAATCTATTCCTAAATAATATGCCACCTTGCTTATTTTTTAATCTGAATTTGGAAAGCATCAAACATTGCCTACATTTAACTATTTCCATTGACACTTTTAAATTTCACATTCACTGCTCAGTCCCCTCATAATTGGTCTGTAACTCAATAATGACTTTGAACTTGAGAATTTTGAAGCTGTCCAAGAAAAAAATTGACCAATAGATGGCAGTCATACACAAGATTTATTGGGGCAATGCTCTGCAAATTTGCTTGAGAGGGTTATGGGGAAGTCAGGGATATGCCTAGCAGCCAGCTCCCAGTCTTTGCCTAGTCGCCTCCTTTTCTATTGTGTGCACATGTTTCAATATGTCTCCATTCCGCAGTCCTGGGGAGACATCAGGTCTAACAGAGTGGCCGAACCTTAGCTTAAACCCCAACTCTTGAACAAGCTGCCCCAGCTGGTAATCAGTCTGCATATAGGTTCATTGAGGTATGATTGTTTGCTCCGTGGTAGGCCTCTTCTTCCTGGGATCTATAAATTCCCTGCCTTCAGGCAGCACACATTTGTCTATTATCTCCAATGTGAATCAGGGCATTGGAACCATCATACACTAACTCTGACCGTAGTAGTTGGCTTCCTAGGACTCTCATCCCCTGCTAGTTTAGACCCTTTATGCTGTACACATGATCAACTTTCGCTGAAAGTTTCTGTTGTGCTCTCCTTGTGTTCCTGGAAAAACCCTACAGCAATTTTCTCTCCAAAGGGGAGATCCGTCTTAGCAGGAAATCTTTCAAGGACAGAGGCATCATTGAACAAACAGTGGGGAGTAAGATAGGAGATAACTCCCAGACTCCTGGTGGAGAGCAGTAAGGAAGCAGTGTTGTTTATGTGTTTAGACAATGGTGGAGAGCTTCCTAAAGATTGAAGGAATTCAGGGCCTTATTAACTGAGAGCAGACACTGAACAAGTTCCATAAGGTTTATAAAGCAGGTTAACCCTAAAAATTAGAAATGGCACCTTGGGACTATTTTAAAAATAATTAGATGTATAAGTCTGAGTTTGGTGCCAGCAGGCTTTTCTAACGGACCAAGGCTTCTGTGAAGTAAACAATCCACAGGACCATTATACAGAGCCCATCTTTAGCTTATTTTTATACCACCTACCAATTTCACTGCCATTCTTTTTCAAAGTCCACATTTTCAAACCATGACTCATGTCACTGTGTCATTAGAAGGAATCTCAGTAATATTAAGAGCAGTACATCACAGCTCCTATTAATCGTAGCTTCTTTGCATTGATTCAGAGAAATTATCTGATTTTCTATGACTATATTGGCCAGAAAATTTCAAAATCTTTTGAAATTCCTGATTGATTCCTAAATATTAGAATATGCACAATTCCATCTGGAATCTCTCTGTTTGTATTTCCCACACTTTATGGATGATTCACATCTAACTCAAATCATGTATATGTTTTTAGTTCTGTTGATTTTTTTTCTATTTGATTTATCTCTTCTCTAATATTTGCTCATTCCTTCCTTCTCCTAGTTTGGTCTTGTTTTTCTAGCTCTTTCAGTTTGGAGGTTAATTCTCTAATTTGAAGTCTGTGGGGGTCCAGTGGGTCCTGGGGCCTGTCTCCCCCTCCCAAAGGGAAACACACTTTCACCCTTTTCTTGCAAACAGCATTTATTTGGGTCATGCTTTTTTATCTATTCTGCCAAACTCTACCTTTTGACTGGAGAGTTTTCATTCATTTATATTTAAAGTCATTACTGATAATGCAGGACAATTTTCTGCCATTTTGTTAATTAGCTTTTGTAGATATTAAAACTTTTTTTCCCCTCAATTCTTCTGTTAATACTTAGCAATATGATTATTTGAATTTTTGTCAAACCATTTTCAGTTCCTTCTCTTTTCAATCTGGATATATTCTTTCATCTATTTTAATTGCGGTTATCATGGGGTTAAAATTTGACAATTTAAGCATATAATAATCATATTTATCTCGATACCAACTTGAATTCAAAAGCATACACATATGCTTTTCTTATCCCTCCACCTCTTTTGGAATTAGTACCACTTATACCTTTGTATGTTTTATGTACAAAATCATAGTTTTATCATTAATTTTTATGCATTTGCATATTAACATCTGTAGCAAGTAAGAAGGGGAGTTACGTACCAAACAAAACAATACAATAATACTGGTATTTATAATTACTCAAATGTTTCCCTCTTTCACTAATTTACCGGTCTTTTTGTCATGCTCCTCCTTGGACACCATAAGTGTTCTACTGGTCTCCAGAGTTTCAAAATATGCATTTTAGACAGTATCTGCCTATTTAATAGTTGTTTTGATGGAAAGACTGAATTCTATCTTCTTGCTATCCTTTCCATTGGAATTTTTGAAATCTAATAACAGTATCAATCAATGAAACCAATCAGAGGAATCAGGGAAGTTGACTTGATTCTCTGAGTAAAATAGCAGTGGATTCCAAAGTCTAGTTATTGACAGGGATAAGATTTGTATGTATGTTTGTGAGTACTTAAGATCAAAAGTAAATTGCTGCAAATTTTTTAATTTTTCATTTCAAAAATTTAAAAGAACAATTGTGTACACTATATATTCCCATATTTCACCCCACCACCAACACCTTACATTATTGTTACATGTTTGTTACAATCATAATATTATGCCTATCTATATTCCATACCTTATATTTGGTGTATTTTTCAACAAACCATCCTATTATTAACACCAAGTATTAGTATTGTATATTTGTTATAGTTTATAAGAAATTGTTCTCATATACGTACTGTTAACCACAGTCCATCATTGACAATGTGGTTCAATGTGTTAGTTTCCTGTCTTGTACAATTCACAAGGTATACACTCAATGTTTCTCAGATTCATTGCACAATTGTGTTCCCCTCAGCTCAGTCCATTTCAGAATGTTTTCATTACTCCAAAGGAAAAATCCCATGTCTTCGTATACCCTCCATGATTAACCCTTAGCATTGATACAGTACCTTCTTTGCCTTTGCTGTAAAAATATTACAATATTACTGTCAACTATAGTCTATATGTTACATTAGATGTATTCCCATGTATGTCCATATTCTTAATAACTTGTAATAGAGGAACAATTTTGTATTTGTACTTTTAACCACAATCATCATTCACCACTAAAAGAAAAATGTTATAGATTCCCTAGATAATCCTCTATCTTTCTTTCAATTGATATTAACTTCCCTAGACTACTCCTTTCAGTCACGTTCACGTTTATAAATCAGCAGTGTTAGTTATACTCACTATAATGTGTTATTATCAATACTATCCATTTCCACTTTTATAATCCACCTTCTTAAATATTCTACATACATTTAGCATCAGCTCCCCCTTCTCAACCCACATTCTATCTCCGAGTAACCTATACTCTATAGTTTAACTCCATGCATTTACTGATCATATTTAGTTCATGTTAGTGAGATCGTACAATAATTGTTCATTTGTGTCCAACTTATTTCACTCAACATAATGTCCTCAAGGCTCATCCATGTTGTCATATGCATCCGGACCTCATTTCTTTTTACAGCTGAATAATGTTCCATTGTATGTATGTACCGCATTTTGTTTATCCATTCCTTAGGTGATGAACATTGGGTTGTTTACATCTTTTAGCAACTGTGAATAATGCTGCTCTGAACATGGGTTTGCAAATGTCTTTTTGCATCTTTACTTTCAGTTCTTCTGAATATATTCCTAGAAGTGGGATTGCTGGATCTTATGACAGTTCAATATTTAGCTTCTTGGGGAACCACCAAACCGTCTTCCACAGCTTATATTCCCTCCAACAGTGAAGGCTAGAATTTTTTTGGCATGGTGTTAAATCTGTAAATCATTTTAGGTAGAATTGATCTTTTAATACTACTTAGTGTTCCAATCCATGAACACGGAATGTCCTTCCATTTATTTAGGACCACTTTGGTTTCTTTTAGCAATATTTTGTAGTTTTCTGAATACAGGTCTTTTATATTCTTGGTTATTTCCTAAATAATTGGCTATTTTATTCACTATTATAAATGGAACTTTTTTCTGACTTCATCTTACTATTGTTCATTGGTAGTGTACAGAAATATTACTGAGTTTTGTGTATTAATCTTGTATCCTTCCATTTTGCTGAACTCATTCATTAGTTCTGGTAACTTCTTTGGATTTTTTTTTTTCTGAATTTTCTAGTTATAGAAAATTATCATCATTGAATAGTGAAAGTTTTACTTCTTCCTTTCCTATTTGGGTGCTTTTTATTTATTTTTATTGGCTAATTGCTCTAGCTAGAACATCTATCACAATATTGAAGAACAGTGGAGACAGTGGGCATCCTTGTTTTGTACCAAATATCAATGGGAAAGCTATCAGTCTTTCACTGGTAAGTAAAATGGTAGATGTGGGTTTTTCATATATGCCTATTACCATGTTGATAAAGTTTATTTCCATTCTTATCTTTCAGAGTGTTTTTATTAATAAAAGACACTATATTTTGTCTAATGCCTTTTCTGGGTCAATCAAGGTGATCATGTGATTTTTCTTCTTCAATTTATTAAAGTCTTGTATTACACTATCTGATTTTCTTGTGTTGAGACACCCTTGCATACCTGGGAAAAACACCTCTTGACCATGGTGTATAATTCTTTCAAAGTGCTTTTGGATTCCCTTAGCAAATATTTTGTTGTAGATTTTTTCATCTATATTCATTAGAGTAGTTGGCCTTAATTGCCTTTTTCTGTAATACATTTATCTGGTTTTGGTATTAGGTTAAATGATTTATAAAATTTTCCTCTGCAGGCATCTGGCTTTATACTTTTAATTTTTGGGAAGTATTTGATGACTGTTTGAATCTCTTGTAATTGGTTTAATTAGGTCTTCTATTTCTTCTAGGTTCAGTATAGGTTGTGTGTTTCTTTGAATTTGTCCATTTCATCTACATTGACTAGTTTGTTGGGTGAACAATTGTCTATAGTATCATTTTTTGAACTCTTTTATTTCTGTGGGGTCAGTGGAAATGTCCTCCCTCTTATTTCTGAGTTTATTTGCACCTTTTCTGTTTTTTTTCTTTGTTAGTCTGACTTAGTATTGGTCAATTTTATTGATTTTCTTGAATAACCAACTTTAAAAAAAATTTATTATTTTTTTATTCTCAATATTATGATTATCTGCTTTCATCTTTGTTATTTCTTTCCTTCTGCTTGAATTGGGATGGTGTGCTGTTCTTTTTCTTGTTTCTTCAGGGTTGCAGTTAGTTTCTGTAATTTTAGCTCTATCTTCTTTTTAATGTAAGTTTTCAGGGCTTATAAATTTCCTTCTCAGCACTACCTTCACTGTGTCTTAAGGTTTTCATCTGTTGTGTTCTCATTTTCATCTTTCTCAAGATATTTATTGATTTTTCTTGCAGTTTTTTTCTTTGACACACTAATCATGTAAGAATGTGTTTTTTTAATCTCTCTATATTTGTGAGTTTTCCATTTTTCTGCCTGATATTGATTTCTAGCTTCATTCCATTATGATCACAGCAAGTGCTTGTATAATTTCAATCATTTTAAATATAATCAGACCTGTCTTGTGATTCTACACATGGTCTATCCTGGAGAAGGATCCTTAAGCCCTTGAAAATGTATGTCCTGCTGTATTGAGGTTTAAGGCTTTATAAATGTATGTCTCTGAGGTCTAGTTCAATCATCATTATAGTCAAGTTCTCTGTTTCCTTATTTATCCTCTCTACAGATGTTCTATCCAATGCTGAGAGTGGTGTAGTGATGTCTCCTACTATTATTGTAGAGACATCTATTTCTCCCTTCTGTATTGCTAGTGTGTGCCTCATGTATTTTGGGGCACCCAGGATAGGTGCATAAATATTTATGCTTATTATTTATTAATAGTGAATCACCATTTTATTATCTTCTTCTCTCATAACAGTTTTGTATTTAAAATCAGTTTCTCCGATATTAATATTGCTGCTCCAGACTTTTTGTTTACTATTTTTGTGGAATATATATTTTCACCCTTTCACTTTCAGTCTATTTGCATCATTGGTCTAAAGTGAGTCTTCTGCACACTGCATTTGGATGATTCAAAATTTTTATCCATTCTTTCAGCCTATGATTTTTGATTGGGACGTTCACTCTATTAATGTTCAATGTTATTACTGTAAAGGCATTTATCACCCATTTTATCCTTTGGATTTCTGTTATCATATCTTACTTCTGTCTGTCTTTTTACTCTTTTAGTTATGTTTCCTAGTAATCTTCATTTCTGCACTCTTCTCCAAGTCCTTGCCCTTGTCTTTTCCTTTCAGTCTGCAGCATTCCCTTTAGTATCAATTGTAAATGTAATCTCTTGGCAACACACTCTCTCATTTTCTTTGTCTGTGAAACTTTAAACTCACCCTCACTTTTGAATGACAAGTTTGCTGAATAAATAATAATTAGCTGGAAGTTTTCTCTTTCAGTTCCTTAAATACATCATGCCTCTTCTTTCTTGCCCCCGTGGTTTCTGATAAGAGATCAGCCCTTAGACTTATTGAATTTCCCTTGTATGTGATACATTGCTTTTCTTTTTTCTGTTTTCAGATTTCTCTGTCTCTGATATTTGACATTCTAAATAATAGTTCTCTGAGACTTGATCTCTTTTGATTTATTCTCTTTGGAGTGTTTTGTCCTTCTTGGATACTGATATTTATGTATTTCATAAGGCTTGTGACATTTTCAGTCATTATTTCCTCAAATATTCTTTTTGCCACTTTTCTGTTCTCTTCTTCTTCTGGGACACCTATAACACCTATGTCTTTGTGTTTCACAGTTTTATTCAATTTCCTGAGACCCTGTTCCATTTTTTCCTTTCTGTTCACTTTCTGATCTCCCTTCTTTTCAAGCTCAGCTGTTCTGTCTTCTAATTCATGAGTTCTGACGTCAGGGAAATAAAATTGCTGTTATATGCCTCTAATGTATTTTTGATCTCACCCATTGTGTCTTTCATTCCCATAATTTCTGTTAATTTTTTTTATAGATTTTCAAGTTGTTCTTTAGGCTCGCCTGGTGTCCTCTAATATCATTTATCTCTTTAGCCATATTTTATTTGTACCTCTTGAATTGATTTAGGAGATTTGTCTGAACACTTTTGATTAGTTGTCTTAAATCCTGTGTCTCCTCAGAATTTTGGATTCATTTCTTTGGTTTTGCCATATCTTACTGTTTCTCAGTATGACTTAGTATGGTTAGAGATCCACTAATGGAGCTCAGACCAGATCCAAGGTGACCTGGGAAATGAAAGACTCCAAAAAACTTTTTGTTATTCTTGCAGTTTCCTGGATGATGCTTAGTACACTCTTGGTCTGCAGATCCTTAGAGCAGCTTCCTTTGAAAGCTTTTAGTCTTTCCTTCATTGTTTTTGTAAGAGATTGAGACCTGAAATTCCACTCTGATTGCATCTTCCCAGAAGCCCAACCAATGTCTAAAATGTTGCACTTTTCAAACCCGTGTGATTTTGGTAGTAATTCCCAACATCTTTAATCATCAGGAAATTGCTTATAATACCAACACATACATATTTAGAGTCAGCAGTTGAATTTTCCAAGGTCTAAGGTTATTTATTTCATTCATATAAATTAATGAATAGTTGCTACCGTTAAGGGTTCTTTTATTAGAATAGACATAGTAAAATTTTAATTTTCTTTCCAGTTACTCCAGATATGTGTATTTCTGTTTTGCTGACTTAACTTACTGTAAAACATAAATAAACATACTGTTGACTGGCTTTTGGGTTTGTGTTTACTTATCTTTGGGTGCCACCTAACTTCCTTTAGTAATTTTTTTGTACTAGATGAATTCGCTTCCTAGATTATTAGAATCAGCATTGAGACAATTTAGGTGACAAAACTCAAATTGTCACTATAATTGTACATAGAAAGTGGGTTTCTTTTTGCACTGAAATTACATTTGAAATCTATTTGTGCAATTTGATTCTTGTAGATGAACTGCACAGGAATAGGACTTGGAAAGAACTGTGGTAAAGATGATGTATATTTGGGCCTGTTTTTTTTTTTTTACAAAATGTACAAAAATGGCATATTATATAGGGGCAGTCAATATTTTCTTTGATTTAAATCTACCTGATGATCTCTATACTAAAAGTTTCATTGTTTGATGCTTGACCTCTTTTGATAAATGTCACAATATATTACAATAGCATTTGACAACCCACCATGGTCTTTGAAGCAAAGATGATTCCTTGGATCTATAGCTCACAGTGGTATTGGATACACACACACACACACACACACACA
>JAQZBX010051143.1:0-19464 GCA_029593785.1 Cabassous unicinctus | reverse complement strand
AAGAAAGAAAGAAAAATGAATACACCCAGCAGAGCCCTTATCTGTTGCAGGTACAACAGAAAGGGGACTGACCAATTTACCTTCATCAGCCTCAATAGCCTCAACAGTAGCTGAAGAGAAGAAAGGGGGTGCAAAATGAATGAGAAAAATGAGCAGAGGATTTTTAATTCTAAGAACAAATCAGTGACGATCAAAGGAGCTAAGAAAATTAATGTTCCTGTAAGTGCTGGATTCTGGCACAGACAACATAACAGAAATGCTAAAAAGAAAGGAAAAAACAACAACAAAAAGAATAAGTTTAACTTATGAGTTGGATATGCTTATCTGAGTGAATTACTTTGGCTTCTGTTCACTATATAAATGATGACAAAAAGATTAACCCTTTTGAAAAGCACCTTCCCTTATTTGGACTGAAGTGATAAAGGCCCAGGTAAATCTAAAATGTGCATTTGACTCATCCTGAGCATTATAAAACCACTACTACCACTGTAATGCTTGGTCATTTACAGTTTAAAAATTCTAAGCAGATTGGTGAAAACTGAAGCAGTGCCATAATGTAAGTGGGATAATTCACACTATTTAATATTAAATAGCACTATTTCCTAATGCAATGGAAAAGCAAAAGGGTACAAATTTAGAGAAAGAATAAAATCAATGTGTCTGAGTTGATAATGCATGTGACTCTCTTTAAAAAGAAAGACTGAGCATGATTAGTTTGGGAGTGGGAGTTGGGGGAGAAAGGGTAAAGGAAAAGGATAATATCCTGGACTTTTTTTGCCAGGCATCTGAATTTAAAATCAGTTTTCTTTTCTTTATAGGAATAGCATTTTTGGAAAAGAAATTCTTGAAATGTTACAAATCAAGTGGTAATGTGCCAGTTAGCTGTGATAATTCTTTCAGCATTTTAAGGAATAGGGAGCAGAAATATTGAAAACTCAGCATATTTCAGAGGCAGAACTTTAGAAGCCCGTTGTTTGGTCAGCAATTTTTATAAGTTTAGGGTCTATAGTCTTACTATACAGGTGACATGAATCTTTCTATGTTATTAAGACGAGTTGATAGTTCCCTAATTAAATACTAAAATGCAAAACTTTCCTGTTAATTTCAATATGTTTAATATTAAAATTCTACCCCGTGACTTTAATTTGCATTTTTCTACCAACTTAAGATTTTAAAGCCAGAGCAATTGCCAAATGTGCACTATAATTTACTTACAGTGCATTCTGGGTACCTTATGGTAGAAATGTAGAATGGTTACCTCCATGGAGAAGAGCTAAATAACAAAGCTTTCAGTAGTTTTCCCTTTTTGAGAAATTGCAAGGTATCAGAAAATAAATTTTGACTTTGTGGTAATGTGTGTTGTTTAAAATATATGCTGTACTACGTTTTCAAAGTCTCCAGTTTAATAAAGCTCCAACACATATCATATATTCTTTACATGTGTTTGAGTGTGTGTGTGTGAGTTCAACATAAAATAACGCAAACCAATGGGTTTAAAATAAAGTAAAAGAAAAAGAAACTAAATAACCTAAATTAAAAAACACAGGTAAAAATCTGGAAATGAAACAAAGAATTATAACTCTAAGCAACTTAAGTTTAAAAGTAAAGCAAAAAAATCTGGAACTACACCAGCACTGATATAATAGAATTATGTACTGCCCACTATTAAATGTATCCTTCTAAACCAAATGTGGCCCATAGTTTCTGATAATACACTTGCTATACATTAAAATGTGCTTATCAGAAACTATGCAGATTTCAGTTAATTAGGTAGGTATCCATTTTGTGTACAGAAATAATCCATTGATGCTAATGTTTCAGTGAGAAAGTTTACTTTGCTAGGAAAAGTTTTATGTTTTTAGAGTTATTAAAATAGTTTTCAGGTATAAGTTAAAGGAGAATTTACTTCAATAAAACCATGTATTTCCCTACACTGATTTTTAAATTTTCTGCCATTTTGTGTAAACTCAAAGACATTGATGTTGGGATAAATTCATATGAATATAAAGAAAATTATAGTGATGCTACCAAATGGTAATCATTTAGCAGTACTAGATTCATGAAGTTGAACAATACTCTTTATTTAGAAGAGGTGTGTCTAAGTAATGCAACCATAAGAATACCTGAGTCTTCTAGACTGAGGGAGAGGGATAGAAAAGTAAAAACAAAACAAAAAAATAATATTTCAGAAAAGATACAGGAAAATAAGCAAAGAGGCTGAGATTGCTTTGAAAAAATGTTATAGAACACTTTGTTTAATTTTTTTTTCTGTTAAGGTCAAATAGCAAAATTTCCATAAAGTATTGTTAAAAGGGGACTCTGATTGTTACCAATGCCTACAACACAGATATAGAAATTTCCATCATTACAAAAAGTTCTATTAAACAGCATTGGTCTAGAAAGCTACACATCTTAATACAAAAGTCTATGTTAAAGGAAATGTTATTATTCTTTTTCAAAAATAATATGTAGTTTTATTCCATCTTCTATGTTTTGGATTGATAAATCAGAGAAAAGATACATATGACTTCCAATTTCTATTCAAGTAGATATTGAAATCACCCTTTTAATATTTTTCTTCCATTCCCTAAAATCTAGACTTCAGGGTGTATGTTTGCATGTGTGTGTGTGTTTCATCAATTTAATAAATCACTATAAAATTTAAAATAAATGTAATTAAAAAGTTGTTTTAAGCAACTGGTTGGCTCAAAGAGGTCAAACCTATTGTATGTGTAGGCGACCTCAACGAGTTTCTTTAACTCAGCCTGAATATGTTCATTAATACATAAATAGGGAGAGGAGAAGCGTGGTGGGGCATAGAGGGAGCTATTAGGTTGGACATGACTGGTCAAACTGATGTGGGGTTGCAGCCCTTCTTCCAGTTGGGACGCACTGAAGACCAAGACCGAGCTAAACGAATGAATAAACCAGGGTTCTAATAACACAGCTGACTGAGGTGCGCCAGGCAAAAAGCCCTGCCCGTGGGTCTGCTTACCGCTTTGCAGGGTTTGCTTCCCTCCAGAAAGTACTCCGCTGGGGAGCATGCCTGTTGGAGTCAAGCCTTTCAGGGTCAGCACACTCTCACTCTCTTCTCTGGAAAGGCACAATGAGGTAACATTAGCTTTTTATTTTCTTTTGTAAAAAAGAAATGACTTGAAAGAAAAAAATGTCTATGAGAACCCATATTTTACCACCGTCTTGGCTATCTGGATCTCTCTCTCTCTTTCCCTTTCTCTCTCTCTTAACTAAAAATGTACAATATTTTATATTTTTTAAACATCACAGAGAACTAATGCTATATAAATGGACTGCTCTGACAAAGTTTACAATTAAACGGTTGTGGAGGTATGGCCTCTTCTGAGTTTTGAAGATACAGAAAACAATTATGATTTTGTAATCAGGCATCATAATTCAAAGTTTGCTGTGCCTTCTCTGTGACACCAATAAATATGTTAAAAGTGAGCCATGGAGAGTGTTGATGTGTAAGTCTTTCAGCCAAGGCTCAGCAATTGTAAGTGGAACCAATTTGACTTGGGAGGGAAAACTAGAGATTATATGGGAGATTTGAAAAATTCAATCTAGGAAGTAGGGAACCAGGCATTACATTCAGGAGATTGTTAAGGAATTCTGATAACACATAATAAACATGGAAAATAATGGTAACTAGCTAATAAAACAATTGGTAAAATTTTCCAACTAGTCTCTCTCTTCACTGACCAGTTAATAAAAAATTATTTCATTACTCACTATGACAATTACTTTACAATCAGTTTTAGGTATTACAACATTATTTCAATTACATTTATTAATCACTCTAACACTATTAGAGTAATAATTTTGTCTTATTAATAAATCATAATGATTAAATAACCATGAAATAGAAATAACCTTATACTTTCCACAGAGCAGACACTAATCCTAAATAATCAGAAAAAAATGTTTATAATGCATAAGTACATTAACATTTATAATATGTACAACTACCTACTCCACATTTTCATGAAGATGTCTAACATGACTCACACAGAATTCCGGAACTCCTCTATCTCAAACTGGCTACTTCCACCATCTTTCTTTAACTCAGAAACTAGCAATTAGATCTTTTAGTTGCTTAATCTTAAAGAATCACCCTTAACTCCTTTCATTCTCATTCTTATTCCACATCCACTCCATCAGAAAATCTTGAGGGACACCCTCAAAATTTTTCTACTATCTTATACTTCTCACAACACTACTGTCCTGAATCAACTCACCTCCACTAAAACCCTAGCCATATGACACAGAGGAAGAGGCTTAGCTTCTCTGAACTTTGGTTTCCTCATCTATAAACCACATTTTAAATTATAGTATCCTATGAAGATTAAATGATATTTTATATGCAAAAGGCCAAGCATGGAGCCTAGCACAGAAAATGATCATTTTCCTTCTTTCTTTTCCCTTGCCACTTTCTGATTTTCACTAAAACATATTTCTTACCCTCCTCTATTCTTACTGCCACTTCTCCCTCACACACAAGTCATGTCCTCAAAGGTTTCTGATAGCTTCTTCATTTATCAATTCCAACAATCTCTGCAGAGTTCTCATTCAAACTGACATCTCTACAATATTAGCATTCTTTCTTTTTTTTAAACAAATCAATTTTATTGATATATATTAATAAAACATAAATCTATCATGAGTGTACAATCAATGGTATTTGGTATAATCATGTATTTTTGCATTCATCCCTTCAATCATTATTAAAGCATTTTCATTATTCAAATAATAATAAAAAAAAGCCAGACAAACAAACAAAAAATCCCTGATTACCTCTCATTCTATGCTTCCCCTGTAGGACATAGCTGCTATTTGTTTCCATTGCTGTAGTTTATTTGTATTTATATTTTGTAAAACAGTCAAATATGAAATATTACCCACATTCATATTTCACATGAGGTTTCATTATGTTATACAGCCCCATGTTATATTTTTTTAGCTTTACTTCTAGTAATATACATGTCCTTATACTTTTCCTTACAACTGATGTCATACCCATATAATAGCTCTGCTAGATACAAACACTATGATGTCTTTCACAATTTCTATTCATTTCCAAAGAGTTACAAACAACCTTTTCACCAATTCTGCACAGATTAACCCTCAGCTTTCATACCCTCATTCTATTTTCTGGTGACCTATATTCAAATTATTAACTCCATGAGTTTGCATGATATATTTAGTTTATAACAGCACAGCCATATAGTATTAGTCCTTTTCTGTCTGGCTTGCTTCACTCAACATAATGTCCTCCAGGTTCATCCATGTTGTCATATACTTCATGACTTCATTTCTTCTTAAAGATGCATAATATTCCATCGTTTGTATACACCACAAGTTGTGTATCCATTCATCGGTTGATGGACACCTTGGTTGTTTCCAACTTTTGGCAAACGTGAATAACACCACTATGAACATTGGTGTGCAGATGTCTGATCGTGTCACTTCTCTCAGTTCTTCAGGGTATATACCTAGTAGTGGTATTGCCGGGTCAAATGGCAAACTCTAGTCTACTTCCTTAGGAACTGCAAACAGTCCACAACAGTGGCTGTACCATTCTACATTCCCACCAACAATGAATAAGCATTCCTAGTTCTCCACATCCTCTCCAACACTTGTAGTTTTCTGACTTTTTAATAGTGGCCATGCTAATCTATGTGAAATGAGTTTTGATTTGCATTTAGTTTTGATTTGCATTTCTCTAATTGCTAATGATGTTGGACATTTTTCATGTGTTTTCTTACCATTTGTATTTCTTCTTTGGACAACTGTCTATTCAAGTCTTTTGCCCATTTTTTAATCAGATGATTTGTCTTTTTATTGTTGCGTTGCAGTATATCTTTATATATTAAAGATATTTAACCCTTATTGGATATGTGATTTCCAAATATTTTCTCCCTTTGAGTCAGCTGCATTTTCACCCTTTTGATAAAGTCTTTTGAGGTGCAAAACTGTTTAATTTTGAGGAGGCCCCATTTATCTATATTTTCTTTTGTTGCTTGTGCTTTGGGAGTAAGGTTTAAGACACTATCACCTACCAAAAGATCTTGAAGGTGTTTTCTTACATTTTTTTTCTAGGAGTTTTATGGTTGTCGCTTTTATATATAGGTCCTTAATCCATTTTGGGTTAATTTTTGTATAAGGTGGGAGATAGGGGTTTTCTTTCTTTCTTTGGGATATGGATATCCAGTTCTCCCAGCACCATTTTTTGAATAGATTGTTCTGGCCAGCTGGAAGGGCTTGACCACCTTGTCAAAATCACTCAACCATAGATATGAGGGTCTATTTCTGAATTTTCTATTTGGCTCCATTGGCCAATCTGTCTGTCTTTATGCCAGTACCATGATGGGGTTTTTTTTGTTTGTTTGTTTGTTTGTTTGTTTGTTTTGTTTTTAACCACTGTAGCTAAGTAATATGCTTTAAACTCAAGAAGTGAGAGTCCTCCAACTTTGTTGTTCTTTTTAAAGAAATTTTTGGCTATTCCCTTACCCTTCCAAATAAATTTAATTAATTAATTTGGCTTTTCCATTTCTACAAAAAAAAGGCTATTGGGGTTTTTATTGAGATAGCACTGAGTCTGTAAATCAGTTTAGGTAGAATTGTCATCTTAATGAAAATTAGTTTTCCAGTCCATGAACACAGAATATCCTTCTATTTATTTAAGTCTTCCTCAGTTTCTTTTAGCAATGTCTTGTAGTTTTCTGAACACAGGTCCTTTATGTGCTTGGTTAAGTTTATTTCTAAATATTTGATTCATTTAGTCACTATTATAAATGGAATTTTTAAAAATTTCCTCCTCAGTTTGCTCATCAGTAGTGTATAGAAATGGTATTGATTTTTGCATATTAATCTTGTATCTCAACACTTTGCTGAACTCATCTATTAGGTCTAGTAGCTTTGTTGTGGATTTTTCAGGATTTTCTAGATATAGGATCATATCATCAGTGAATAGTCAAAGTTTTACTTCTTCCTTTCTTATTTGGGTGCCTTTTATTTCTCTATCTAGCCTAACTGCTCTAGCTAGAACTTCTAGCACAATATTGAATAATATGATTGACAGTGGATGTTCTTGTCTTGTTTTTGATCTCAGCGGGAAAGTCTTTCACCATTGAGTTCAATGCTAGGTTTTTCATATATGCACTTTACCATATGGAGAAACCTTCCTTCTATTCCAACCTTTTGGAATGTTTTTATCAAGAAAGGATGCTGTACTTTGTCAAATGCATTTTCTGCATCAACCGAGAGGAACACGTGATTATTCTTCTTCAATTTATTAATGTGGTGTATTACAATAATTGATTTTCTTGTGCCAAATCACCCTTGAATACCTGGGATAAAACCCACCTAATATGGTGTATAATTCTTTTAATATGATTTTGGATTTGGTTTGTGTATTAATCAGCCAAAGGAGTGCTGATGCAAAATAGCAGAAATCTGTTGGCTTTTATAAAGGGTATTTGTTTGGGATAGAAGCTTACAGTTACCAAGCCATGAAGCATAAGTTACTTCCCTAACCAGAGTCTGTTGCCATGTGTTGGAGCAAGATGGCTGCCAATGTCTGCAAGGGCAGGCTTCCTCTTCCTCTTAAGGCTCCCTGGTTCCAGTTTCTTCCAGTATCAGCCATAGGCTGGGATAAGTCTCATCTCTCCTGGGGCTTGTTTCTCTCCGGGCTCAGCTGCTCTGCTCTCTCCACAAGGCCAGCTATAGACTATCAGGCTAACAAATCGTGTTTCTTTCCGAGGCCTTTGCTGTGTCTAATGGAGCCTTCTCTCTTTCCTCACGTATCTGCTTCTCTGTGTATTTACTTCCTGGGCTTCCAGCATTAAAACCCCAACTAACTCCACTGCCTTGTCATTTTCTCTGTGAGTCTCTGCCCACAAAGGGAGCAGGGACTCAACTCAACATCCTACTGATGTGGCCCAATCAAAGCCTTAATCATAATTTAATCAAATAAGAGTGAAACCTCTGAATCCAATACAAGCTAATGTACCCAGAGGAACAGACCAATTGACAAACATAATCCAATATCTATTTTTGGAATTCATAAATAATACCAGACTGCTACAGTTAGCAAGCATTTTGTTGAGCATCTTTGCATCTATATTCATTAGAGATATTGCTGTATAATTTTCTTTTTTCACATCTTACCTGGTTTTGGCATTAGGGTGAGGTTAACTTCTAGAATGAGTTTGGTAGCATTCTTTCCTGTTCAATTTTTTGGAAGAGCATGAGCAAGATTGGTATTAGATAGTCTTTGAATGATTGGTAGAATTCACCTGTGAAGCCATCTGGTTTTGGGCTTTTCATCTTTGGGAGGTTTTTGATGATTGTTCCAATCTCTTTATTTGTGATTGATTTTTTGAGGACTTCTATTTCTTCTAGGGTCAGTGTAGGTTGTTTGTGTGTTTCTAGGAATTTGACCACCTCATCTACATTGTCTAGTTTTTTGGCATACAGTTGTTCATAAGATCCTCTTATGATCTTTCTTTTTTTGGTGGGGTCAGTGGTAATATCCCCCTTTTCATTTCTAATTTTATTTGCTTCTTTTCTCTTTTTTTCTTTGTCAGTCTAGCTAAGGGTTTGTCAATTTTGTTGATCTTCTCAAAGACAAACTTTTGATTTTGTTGATACTATTTTTTTTCTTGATATCATTTATTTCTGTTCTGATCTATACTATTTCTTTCCCTTAGCTTGGTTTGGATTATTTTGCTGTTCTTTCTCTAGTTTCTCCAGGTATGCAGTTAGATCTTTGATTTTAGCTCTTTCTTCTATTTTAATGTAAGCATTGAGGGCTATAAACTTCTTTCTCAGCACTGCCTTTATAGTGCCTCATAAGTTTTGATATGCTGTTTTCTCATTCCATTTGTTTCAAGATATTTACTGAATTATCTTGCAATTTCTTCTTTGACCCACTGATTATTTAAGAGTGTGTTGTTTAATCTCCATATATTTATGAATTGTCCCTTATTCCATCCATTATTGTTTGCCAGCTTCATTTCATTATGATCAGAAAAAAAAATGTTTTGTATAATTTCAATCATTTTACATTTATCAAGATCCATCTTGTGACTAAGCATATGGTCTATCCTGGAGAAGGATCCATAGTCACTTGAAAGAATGTATCCTGCTGTTTGGGTTGTAATGCTCTACAATGCAATAACAGACATAAATGTCTGTTCGTTTAATTCATTTATCATATTATTCAAGCTCTCTGTTTCTTTATTTATCCTCTGTCCAGATAGTCTATCTAATACTGAGAGTGGTGCATTGAAGTCTCCAACTATTATTGTAGAAACATCTATTTCTGCCTTCAGTTTTGCCAGCATTCCTCATATATCTTGGCCCACCCAGGTTAGGTGTTGTCTTTTGATTAGAGAGTTCGAGTCATTAACATTCAATGTTATTACTGAAAAGGCATTACCTAGATCATTTGGTACTTGGGCTTTCCGTTGTCATATCTTACTACTATCTGTCTATTTATCCTTTATTTACCCTTCCTAATTATCTTCATTTCCACACTCTTTTCCAAGTCTCTCACCCTTGTTTTTTCCTCATGCTGCAGTACTCCCTTTAGTATCTCTTGTAATTCTGGTCTCTTGTTAACATACTCTCTCAGTTTTTATTTGTCTGTGAAGATTTTAAACTCACCCTTATTTTTCAAGGACAGCTTTGCTGGACACAGAATTCTTGGGTGGCAGCTTTTCTCTTTCTGTACCTCAAATACATCATACCACTCTCCTGTTGCCTGCATGGTTTCTGATGAGAGCATGGCACTTTAAATCTTATTAAGGTTCCCTTGTATGTGATGTGTTGCTTTTCTCTTGTTGCTTTCAGAATCCTTTCTTTAGCTCTGATATTTGTCATTCTGAATAGCAGGTGCTTTGGGTAAGGTCTATTCAGATTTATTCTGTTTGGGGTACGTTGCCCTTCTTGGACAGTGGTATTTATGTCTTTCAAATTGGTTGGGAAGTTTTTGGTCATTATTTCCTCAAATATCCTTTCTACCCCTTTTCCAGTCTCTTCTCCTTCTGGGACACTGATAACATATGTTATGCATTTTTTGTTGTCACTGAATTCCCTGAGACCCTGTTTCATTTTTTCCATTTTTTTTCTCTTTCTGTTCTCCTATCTTTTTCAGTTTGGACGTTCTGTCCTCGAAATCACTAATTTAGTCTTTGAGCAATTAAAATCTGCTGTTATGTACCTCTACTGTATTTATTTATTTTTTTTAATTTCTTTTTTTTTATGGTTTTTTTATTGTTCATAAAAATCAAGATTTTTTCATAGTACATACCAATATTTGTAAAATGATATGTAAATATATATGCATATATGTGTATTTTTCTTACATAAATGTTATTTTATATATATATATATTTTAAAGGTGCTTAGATTACCTAATTCATCATGTCTTTTATTCTCATTAGTGCTGTTACTTTTCTTTGCAGGCTTTCAAATTGTTCTTTATGCTCACCCAGTGTCTTCTTAATAACCTTTATCTCTCTCTTTTTAATTTTTTTTGAGGAACCAGGGCTGGGGATTAAACTCCTGACTTGGTCTGTGGGACTTTGTCTGTGTGCTCATTCACTGAGCCACATTAGCTCCCCTGAGTTGTTTTTTTTTCATATTTTTTTGCTTTTAGGAGGCACTGGGAACTGAACCAGGACATCCCATGTGGGAAGCAGGCACTCAATCGCTTGAGCCACATCTGCTCTCTAGCCTTTTATCTCTTTAATCGTATTCTCCTTCAATTAATTTTTTTTTAAATTTGTGTGATTATCATTGATTAGTTATCTTAAATCAAGTATCTCATCAATATATTTGGTTTGTTACTTTGGCTGGGCCATCTCTCCCTGTTTCTTATGGCTTTTAATTTTTTTTTGCTGATGTTTAGGCATCTGAATATGTTGGTGAATTTACTCTGATGGTCAATTTCTCTCTTTTGCTTAGTGGTTTTTTTTCCACAGCTCTTCTTGGATTTTTGGTTCAAGTTATTCTAAGTCCTTAAAATTGCCCAGCTTAAGTTATCAAAAGTGGGCCAGGAACTTACTAATGAGCCACGGAGTTTCTCCCTGGGGTGGGGCTAAAAAGAGACCTAAAAGCAGTTTTTCTCCTTGCAATTTCCTGGCTGGCCCGCAGATGGCGCTGGTCTGTGAACCTTTCCACAGACGTGTTTCTTTCAACCTTGCTTTCTTGTGTTTTGTGTTCTGGTCAGAGCCAAGATTCAGATGGGCTCTGCTGGCTGAATTCACTGAAGAGAAGTCCTCCAGCTCACCCTTCCTCGTCCGTCCCTTGTAACAGCTGACAAGGAGAAGATATCTGTTCCCCTCTCAGACAGCTGCAGTGAGCCAGGGGTTTTACCCTGCCTTAATGTTTGAGGGTGGGGTATGGGAGCCCTTTCTGGCCACTATGAGGGTTTAGTAACTCACTTTTTTTGTTTCAGATTCTTCATCTCTCTGTTTTTTGCCTTTCTGGTTGCTGCACAGCACTCTACTGGCCTACTGAGCCCTAAAGCAGTTACATCAGACAGCTTTTGGCCCTTTCTCTGTTGTTTTTGGGATAGAGTTGAGGTCTGCCTGCCTACTCCAACACCACCTTTTTGGAACTCCTTTGCACTCTTCCTTGAAAGAGTCATTGCTCCCAGGTTTTGTGACACTGTATTCCCCAGATTTCCTCCTCCTCCTCAGGATAATTCCTTCTCAGTCTCCTGCCCAATCTTTTCCCTCTGCCTCAAACCTGCTCTTTTCAATATGGTAGCCATCAACCATATATGGCTTTTATGCACTTGAAATGTGGCCCGTCTGAAGTGAGATGTGCTGTAAGTTTAAAATACACAACAGATTTCAAGACTTCATGTGAAAATGATAATGTAAGATATATATTTATTATGTTCTATATTGACTATATGCAGAAATGATATCATTCTGGATATTTGCTTTAAATAGAATATATTATTATTACTAACTTCACCTGCTTCTACTCCTTTTACTGTGGCTTCCAGGAAAGTTAAAATTTCATATATAGCTTCCTTATGTCTCTATTGGAAAGCACTGTTCTCAAGATTCTTTTGTCTTTTCCAACTATTTTCACTCTTTGTCTTAGCAAGATCATCCACTTCTGCTGCTTCAGTCTTGTCCCTGTTGTTCATTTCTGTATGTGTATTTCTAGCCTTCACCTCTACCTGAAGCTCCAGGGCAGAATTTTTAATTGTCTCCTATATTAATAATCCACGAGTACTCCAGAGGGGAAACGAGCAAAATCCAACTCATCATATGCCTCCCAGTAAGTTAGATATTTAAATGGAAAAATACTTCCTCTTTCTTAAATAATAGCAGTATCATCCTATCAATTGCAAGGGTTAGAACCTCTGTGGAAATATTCTTGGAATATTTCCTCTCCCTCCTTACCCCTAAAGAAATCAGGGTTCTTATAATGAACAACAGAACCAATTCTTGTTAACTTTAACAGTAAAGAGATGTATTAAAAGATATTAGCAAGATCACAGATCTAGAAAACCAGACTTTTGGATGCCCTGCAACCAGGAAAGCACCAGTGCCCATCCACATGGGGTCTACTCCAGTGCAATTCCACCACTGATTTTCAGAATCAACACCTTGAATACATTTTGCAACAGAAGTCTTAGTGCCTTCATCAGATTTGCATATCCTAGGCAACATGCCTGTATTCTATCTGCAGTGGCTGTTAAAAGACAGTTTTCTGGTTTTCTTATAATGTTGCCAATGACCAAAATGTAAGGGAATGTGTTGGGCATCTATACCTGCTCTACCTGTCAGATTATACCTGAAAATGTACACCATCAATCATCTTTATTTACTCGATCTTTAAAATTCTAGCTTTGCAACTTCCTTATACTTGTTCCTTCTTTTGCATCTTTCTTCCCACAGCCCAGTTCAACATCTTTTGCTTGGAATATTTCAATAACTTCCTAAATGTTCTTCCTGTCATCAGCAAGCCATCTTACTATCCAATTTTCACACTACCACTGTACACTGAACATATATATCCAAACATGGCCTACAGCATACCTCTCATCCCATCAAAATCATTCCATGACTCTTCACTGCCTACAGAAAAACAATTAAACACCTTATTATGGCATTCTAGGCCTTTGAAGATCTGTACTTGAATATATTTTCAGTCTCATTTTTTTCACTGGATTCCTCACTCATATGGATGCATTTTACCATCCATTCCTTTTAAATTTAGAGTTCATTGACTGCATAGTTGACTTTTAAGTAAGACTCATTAATGCTGCTCACCAGCTGGGTGACCTTGGACAAGTTACTTCTTTCTCAGTTTCAAATTCCTTATTGTAAAGTGTAATTTCAACCACACTTTTATATTAATATAGACACTTTTTTGAATGGCGTAAAATTATCTTTCTCTCTCTCTTTTTTTTTTTTTTGGCCAATATGTAATCTAGGCCAAGGCAATGATCACCACAGGGTCAACTGACCTATTTCTTATCTCGGAATAACTATTTTGGGTACCAACAGGCAGGGGACTGGAGGAACCTTCTGATTTTAAGACCTACCCATTCTATGATTCTGCCATTGTTTCTACCACCTCCATGTGGTTTGAAACCCCGTAAATGGAAATAATATTTTTGTATTAAGAAAGACTTCTCTTTTTTCCCTAAATGTCCTTTCACAAGGAAATTCTGGAGTTACTTTTATTGCGCCTAGTAGAGATTTCAGATAGTAAAATTTAAGCGTTAATCAGTAAATCTGAGGCACAATAAAGAAGCAAGTATTTTTGCAGAGGTAGATTTAGTTCATGAACTCCAAGTAGTCCTTGGCCCCATGGGACATTTTTTTCTAGCCACTCAGGCCTTCCTCCTGGTCCTCAAAAATTCCAACCTTGTTTCTATCCTAACGGTCTTTGTGCTTGCTGTTACCTTTGCCTCGAACACTCTTACCTCATATCTTCATGAAAGTCATACCCACACTTGTTCAGATACCATTACTCAGAAAGTTTTTTGTTGACTAAAATAAATTCCTTATCTCCCATTTGCTACACTCCTATATTGCTTTATTTTTTTTTCATGGTACGTAATCAATGCTTTAAGCTTTATTATATTTAGTTGTTGAATGTATCCTAAAAGTTCATTTAGGAATGTAGAGGAAAGGTAGCTTCATTCATTAGGCTGTAGGGAGCACTGATGCTCTATTTTTAGCTTTACCTTGACTTCTTTGTGACTGCTCTGGCTACCACAGAGCTATTACTAACTTTGATTTGATGTCTTTGAGAAAGGATGATGATACTTTTCATCCTTCTCATGACTCCCTGCTTTCTGCACGTCATTTAGTTAGTCTTTAGTGGGATAGAAATAGCAAAGGGAGAAATCAAAAGAGTGTGCTGCTACTCTGAGTTTAGAGAGTTGAGGTAAAATTTGGCAGAAATCAGATTATGAAATTATGAAATATGTAGATGTAATATTTTTCAAGGTTTTCCTATTTACCCTTATTAATCATGTGTAATTGTGAATTGACTGTGTAAGTCTCATATATAAACATACCATATTTTAAAGTAACTGTTTGAAGGGAACTATAGTTACTTTATATTTTCTAGAAAGAGAGCCTTGAATTTAAGTAAAGAAACATGTAGTTAAATACCTCAAGAAAATATTTGTTTTCTAAATACATGCTTAATAGTAATAGCATGATTCATAGTCTATTTAAAAAATAAACTACTGCATGTGAAGTGAAACATTAAGTAACTTGTCTTTTTTTCCTTTCAGTGATTTATTAGAGTAATATAGATCAGCATAAACAAGCTGTATGGCTGATGTTTATTTCCTAGAAATCTAGTCAAAAACACCTGATAAATTCATCTTTTATCATAGAGCCAGAATGAAAGATAAAAAGGATTATAATAGCCTTCCTGCTTCATAAGCTGTTCAATCTATTGTGAAATAAATGTTTTAATATAGCAAATAGAGAGATAACATGAGAAGCAATCCATTTATAGAGGCTTTCTTTACAGAAATAATTTAGTAGATTTTAATTTGACTAAAACAGTGAACAATTGAAAATTTCATTTAAAAGAAAGAAAATAATCTAAGAAAAAAGTAAATATTTTCTAGTAAAATATTTAAATGACCATATTAAAGATTTAAAATATTTATTTTGTGACATAATAACAATTATTAACTGACATAAAATTCATAAAGAAATAAAGGAAAAATTATCTTACCTGAGAACTGAGAACACTCTGGCCATTTTGCCTATTGCTCGAATCTTGTTCCTTATCACTTCCTTCCGGGCTGCAGCTGTTGCTCCTACATTTTAAAACAGAAAATTCAGCAGTCAGTGACTTTTTATCTAACTAATTATTTTATACATTTACATATATAACAGACTGCAGTAAGCAAAAACAGTTTTTGTTTTGTTTTTTACGAAGAGAATTTACCTGTAAATCAAGTTTAAAAACCTATATTTTGGCCATCAATACTTGGACTTGATTCTTAAGTGGTACCCATAATGCTGAAGAGCAACTTAAGAGATTTTCAAAGGGATTTGGGTGGGGAGCTCAGGAAGCAGATAAGGTTAAGTCCCTACCCTTCTCGTCTAATGAGTTCGCTTCTCTTCTATTTATACAAAGGCAAAGAGCATGCATTGGCAGGAACGGTTATGAGTCATGTGGTCCTCCTACTCCTTTCCAGGCTGTATGTTGAGAAGACTACTTTAGGAAACTGCTTTTCTACAAGTTCACCCCTGAAGTTACCAAATTAGTGAGCCTCTTAACTCTTCCTCGGAACATAGTTTATATTGTTTAATGGTCGTAAATCATTTGTTTTAGCACTTAATAACTCCTTCATCTTAGTGGTTGGTTCATGAATTCCACTTGGAAAAAGTGGAAAACTACTGCATTAGATTTGGTGACACTCAGTGGCACATGGTTTGTATTTTAGTTCTTATGTCAAAAGTTACACATGGATCAGGATAAGTTTTGCCATTTATTATGTTTTCCAAATGAAAAGAAAAATCAATCCATGTGGGCTACTGTTACTATAGAGTAAACATTTTCATTTTTACCATGCTTTTTAAAAAATTAATTTCTATATGATCTTGAATGAATCCATTGTTTTTTCTTAAATTCCCAAGGTATATTTAGAGAAGTGCAAAATACAGAAAAATATCGACTGGACTTCTGGGAAGATGGTGGACTGGTAAGACACAGGAATCTCTTCTCCAGAAAATTAGCTAGAAGACAGACTAAAACAGCCCCCAAAAAGATCTTCTAGGGTTTAGGACAGCAGGTGAAGGCTGCACACCACCCAGAGGAGAGAGAGACCAAAGAGGGAAATCGCGACAACAGAACCGTGAGTTGGAACCAGCAGCGGCTGCTGCTGCCGGCACCCTCCCCCACACTCTTTAGAATTCTCAGGCCTCTGGGCCTGCCACTACAGACAAAGGGGGTTCCAGGGATCTACCACCCCAGGAAAGTGGAGAGAGAGGGACACAACCTAAGGCTGACTCAGGTTCTGACCTGCAAATTTGGGCTGCGGAGCACCACGGACCCTTCCACATGGTGGTTTGCCCTGGGAGCCTACGAAGGACTGGAGAAATCCGACCTTCGCAATCTCTCTCTCTTCTAGCCTGGACTAATTGTTGAGGACTACAGAGGAGAGGGGAGAGAGAGCCTGGGGCTGGCTCGGCTTTTGACTCTCAGGTTTGGTCTGCCGTGTCCCGAGAGCTCTTCCAGGCCGGGTGGGGCTGCGCCACTGTTTGCCTTGGAGCCTGCAAGGGGCTAAAGATATACAAACCTCCCAATCTCCTCCTCTACTAACAGGAACTGATTGTTGGGGACTCAGAGGGGAGTGGAAATATTTCCTAGCTGGGAAAAGGGAGGCGGCTGCCAGAGAAGACTGGAGAACTGTCTCAGAAAGTTTGAATTACAAGGCTTTTAGCCCCCAGACAGGAAACTCTATTATATTGATCTGGTCTGTGTCACAACAAATACACTCTGACCAGGCATTGAATTGAGAGCTGCCAAAGCACGCCATCTCCTGGCAGACGAAGAAAGTGCACATAAGAAAATTAAAACTAAGTAGGAGAGGCTTTGCCTGGCCTCTATAGTCTCTCTGCCCAAGGCCCTAGGAAGTGACTCTACAACCAATTACTGGGTCCAGCGCCCAGTTCTGAGCAACCAGCAGGACAATCCTAACAATCCAGGTTGAGCCAAAAATCAAAGAGCTGTGGTAACCCACAGCCTCCTGCCACTAAATCCCTATAAAAGAGAAAGAGATTGAGCATCTGAGTAAACTACATCCTAACCAGATGCCTAAACACCAGCAAAAATTACGAGCCATACTAAGAAAATAGAAAACAAGGCCCAAGAAAAGGAATACATCAAAGTCCCAGAAGAGATGCAGAAATTGAGAGAACTAATCAGCAAGATGAGCACAAATTTCCAAAATCAAATTAATAAGATGAAAGACAATATAGTTAAAGAGATAAATGACATCAAGAAGACATTGAGCAAACGCAAAGAAGAATTTGAAATCCTGAACAGAAAAGTAACGGAGTTCATGGGAATGAAAGACAAAATAGGTGAGGTCAAAAACACATTTGAGGCATACAATAGCAGACTCGAAATGATAGAAGAAAGAATAAGTGAAACCGAAGACAGAGCAGCTAAAATTGAAGAAAGAAAAGAACAGAGGGAGAAAAGAAGGGAAAAAATTGAGCAGGGGCTCAGAGAGTTGAATGACAACACAAAACGCAACAACATACATGTCATGGGAGTTCCAGAAGGGGAAGAGAAGGGAAGAGGGGCAGAAAGAGTATTTGAGAAAATAATAGCTGAAAGTTTCCCAACTCTCACGAAAGAAAAGAGCATACATGTCCAAGAAGCACACCGTACCCCAATCAGAATAAATCCAAATAGACCTATGCCAAGAGACATACTACTCAGAATATCAAATGTCAAAGATAAAGAGAAAATTCTCAGAGCAGCAAGAGAGAAGCAAATGATCACGTGCGAGGGACATCCAGTAAGATTTAGTGCAGATTTCTCTTCAGAAACCATGGAGGTGAGAAGACAGTGGTATGATACAATTAGGAAACTGAAAGAGAAAAACTGCCAGCCGAGAATTCTTTATCCAGCAAAACTGTCCTTGAAATATGAAGGTGAGTATAAAATATTCACAAACAAACAGAAAGTAAGAGAATTTGCATGAAAGAATCCACCTTTGCAGGAAATATTAAAAGAAGCCTTAGAACCTGAAAGAAAAAGACAGGAGAGAGAGAGGCATGGAGGAGAGTATAGAAGAAAGAATAGCAGAAAGGATAACCAAAAGAGTAAAAAGGAGACAAAAACAAGATGACACATGAAAACCAAAGAATAAAATGGAGGAAGTAAATAGTGCATTTACAGTAATATCATTGAATGTGAATGGATTAAACTCCCCAATCAAAAGATACAGGCTGACAGAATGGATAAAAAAACATGAGCCATCCATATGCTGCTTACAAGAAACTGACCTCCGACCCAGGGATACAAACCGGCTGAAAGTAAAAGGTTGGAAAAAGATGCTCCCCGAAAATAGTAACCAGAAAAGAGCAGGGGTAGCTATACTAATATCAGATAAAACAGACTTTAAATGCAAAAAAGTTATAAGAGATACAGAAGGCCATCATATATTAATAAAAGGTACGATCCACCAGAAAGATGTAACAGACATAAATATATACACACCTAACCAGGGTGCCCCAAAATATATGAGACAAACTCTGAAAAAACTGATGGGAGAAATAGACATCTCTACAACAGTCATTAGAGACTTCAACACCCCACTCACATCATTAGATAGAACAACTAGACAGAAGATCAACAAGGAAACAGAGAATTTGAACAATATGATAAAAAAGTTAGACCTAACAGACATATACAGAACACTGCATCCAAACTCAGCGGGTTATACATTCTTCTCAAGTGCCCATGGATCTTTCTCCAGGATAGACCACATGTTAGGTCACAATTCAGCTCTCAATAAATATAAAAAGATTGAAATTATACAAAGCACCTTCTCAGATCATAATGGAATGAAACTAGAAATCAGTAATACACAGGAAAAAAGTAAATTTGCAAAATGTGTGGAGACTGAACAACACACTCCTAAATAATCAGTGGGTCAAAGATGAAATTGCAAGTGAAATCAGTAAATATATTGAGACAAATGAAAATGAGAACACAACGTATCAAAACGTATGGGATACAGCGAAGGCAGTCTTGAGAGGGAAATTTATAGCCCTAAATGCCTATATTAAAAAACAAGAAAGAGCTAAACTCAAAGATTTAACTGAACAACTAGAGAAACTAGAAAAAGAACAGCAAACCAATCCCAAAGCAAGCAGAAAGAAAGAAATAATAAAGATTAGAGCAGAAATAAATGAAAATGAG
>JAQZBX010051142.1:0-19463 GCA_029593785.1 Cabassous unicinctus | reverse complement strand
GTGGGGACCCTGAAGCCTGAAGAAGAGATCTAAGGGGGTCATTGTGGGGAACACAGCGGGAATCAATAGACAGCCAAGAGTCCCGCTGAGCAGCGTGGGCTTTAGACACCCCTGGGCTGGAATCCCAGCCCTGACATTCCTGAGCTGTGTGACTCTGGGCAAGGAGCCTCCCCTCTCTGTGCCTCTAAGTTTCCTCATCTGGAAAATGGGGCTGCCAGCGGTAGCTACCCCATGGAGGAGACGTAAGGGGTGACCCGGATGGCCAGTGTGGAGGCTCAGGGCAGGAAGTTGCACACGGCAGCCCGCGAGCCAAGCAAAGGCCACTTTCTAAAGCCCACGAGCTGAAAATGGCTCTTACCTTCTTAAATGGGTTTTAAACAAAATCACGAGAAGAAGAATATTTCATGGCACGTGAAAATGATACGAAATTCACATTTCATTGTCCACAAATAAAGTTTCTGTTGGGATGCAGCCAGGCTCATTCGTTTCCATCCTCCAGGGCAGAGCTGAGTGGCTGGGGCAGAGGCCACCTGCGGCCCTCTGGTGGCTCTGCACTGCAGCTCAGCCGACTGCAAATGACAGCGATGCAGCTGCACTCTAACAGTGTCTCAGTGCCGCGCATGTAACCTGTGTGAAAAGGCATCTGCACAGACGTGACGCGTAAAGCATTATTGCCAGCATTAACGATGAACATTTGCAAACGATGAACATTTGCAAACGATGACAGGGAATGCTAACATTGAATTCCAAACAAGCGAAATGTTATGCCCCCCCCAGGCCCCCACCAAAAAGAGCCCCATTCTTCTCATTAGTAGACCTGTATTACCAAAAAAATTGCACTTATTATTTTGAATTTCATTAAAAAAATGTGTGAAAATGTATTTTCTCTCGTTATGCAAATATATATTAGTATATTAAGACCCTTGATTTTGCCTCTTAGCCCACAAAAACTAAACTATTTATATCTGGCCCTTTACGGAAAAACTGTGTTGAGCCCTGACTTAAGACTGTGCCTAGCATGTGGTAAAGAGCTCAGGGAAGGAAACGCTAACTCTCACCTTTCCCAACTCCATCGACTCTGCACTATTTCCATCACAGAGACAAGGTGTCAAATCCTTTTTTGTATGTCTCAGTCTTATTGGACACTAAATGTAGATCTGCCCATCAAGTTCCAGGTAGGTCCTGGGCAAAACAAAGCTGCCCAACCTAGTAAGGAAAATGAAAGCCTACTGGCGGCGCTGCTTCGTGCTTTCTCCTCTACAGGCCCGTTCAGCTTTCTTGGTGTAGGGCTCTGCAGTGCTTCTAGTTCATCACCTCAAACGATGCTTGCAGCTCCACGTGCTCCGGCAAACGGCCCATCCTGAAGACCAAAGAGAGGGCAGGCTGCAGCAAGGCTTTCCCAAATGTCTTGGGGAGTCTAATTCTACATGAGGGTCTGGTAAGAAAAGAGTCCATAAGCAATAAGCCTGTCAAACCTGGCATATCCTCTCTTTCTCTCCAAGTGTGACCGCTGGCCTGAGGACACTGGCCTATCAAAGGTTCTGAGAAGGACTGCAATAAAAAGTCTGATTTAATTCTGTTTAGCCTAGTTTTGCTCAGACTTATTGGAGCACAGAAACCTTTTATTACTTTTAAATAATACAGTGGAAGGAGCAGTGGGCCAAGAGTCAGCTGTTTGAAATTCATCTCTGAATTCTCCCGAATCCTATCTCTGCAGCCCTGGGCAAATCTCGACTTTTTGAACTTTACTTTCTTACTCTGTGAAACAGGCACGGTGCCATCTGCCTGCCACCCTCATCAAGCTGTTGGGGGAATCAGGTGATATCGGGGATTCTCTAAAATGGAAAGGGAGCTGTGTGGGTGAGACAGAAGCTAGAGAAGTGGTAATGGCAGCTCTCAGACGTTTCCAGACGATGCGTGGACAAGTCAGAGAGCCCCAGGGAGAGTGGTGCCCTGTGGAAGGGCAGATGGAGAGAGCCTGTCCTTCCCTGTGCCTGGGGCCCCTGCCCGAAGTGAGAGTCACGCCGTGGAAGAACACAGCTTCGGCGTGGCCCCAGCGGGTGGGAAGCCTGAGCCTCGAACCAGGTGCTCTCACTCACCCACGAAGTGCGGCAACCGTTTAACAGTCTCGCCTCCGCAAACATGTTACTGCATTTGTAATTTTGTAAAAATAATAACACGGAGAAAATTCAGCTGGCGCGTCTCAGCTTGCACCCTCAAACACAGTCACCGCCTTATCTGACAGATCAGATTTCGCCCAGTCCCAAGCCTATTGTATAAGGAGGGACAAAGATTGCTCTTTGGCCCTGGAACACTTCCTCATTCTCCCTTTCTCGTTTCCACATTCCGTGAGAGGGAAGGACAATTCTTTTCTGTGGCCAATTGTACTGCATGACCTGTGAGTCTGAATAGTCTTTCGGATCAGCTGGGGGAAGTGCTGTTACCCATTCCTCTCACAAGAAAACGGGCCGTTCTCTAATTTCCAAGCATGTCACCTGCCTTTAGACAAAGAGGGATGAAAAGGATCTTCTCTAATATGCTCTACATCATGCTCCCCAGCTAGTGCCCCAACGCCAGGGGATACACATTCACAAAGACAAATGAAAAACCAACCAATACCAACAGCGGCCAAGAGCCCCACAGGCAGAATCTACTCACAACCCAACGCCACGCAGCAATGGGGAGGCTCCATTTTTAAGCATAGCTTTTTCCCTTCTCCTTTTTGTAGAGGGATTTGTACAGGAACTCCTCTCAAATAATGTAGTTCCATCAGAGATCAAGGTGTGTTGAAAGAAGAATGGATGCTGGGGCTCAGCAAGCTGCTAATTCCACCACGTGCTGAACTGCGGACAGCCACAGGCTTCCCGGCGCCCCCTCAGCTGACAGCTGAGCGTCGATCAGCGAAGCCTCACATCACTGCCAAGAGCAAGCCCACCGCAGCACCGCTCCCCCTCGCCCCTGCCCCCACATGGCTCCAGTGTGCCCACCCCAGCCTGCCGTGGCTCTCCCAACGGCCTGATGCAGAGCAGAAATGCAAATTATAAAAAGAGGGCAACTGAGCAACGTGAGAAGAGTAAATAACAGCAATAAGAGTAGCTTTAGTTACCTTTGAAGGCTTAAGTCATCACTTAGAGTGGTGGACATAGTGTTTGCACTTGGTCTGTGTGGCTCCCGAGCCCGGGTGCTTACCAAACACTCTGCTCCAGGGAATGCAGTTGGATTCCTGCCCCACCAAATATAGATTTAAATGACCATATCTGCATAGGAAAAATCTGGCAAGATACTACTCTGAAAGGTTAGAATGTCTCTCGTTCTGAGTGAGGATTTTAAGAAAAAAAATTTATTCTGATTCCTCATTAAACTTTCTATATTGTCTACAATGACCATGAAATGTAATGAAGGAGGAAAATGAAGTGGTGGCAGGCAAAGGTCAGGTTTCCTGGTGAAAGAGATAGTTGTGATTTTTATTACAGAGCTTCATCCCATGTTATTCTCTGATGGACCAAGGTACAAGGCACTGGCAGGGGTCTACAGCAGCATATTAGCATCTGCCGTTTTATTCTGGGTCTAACAGCTTTAACTCAAAAATGATCTTCTTGCAAAGCTATTATAATACCTTTCTTCCACATCCTCCCAGGAACTGCTTCCACCTCTCTGCATGTACGCAGTGACTGGGGCACCAAGAAAATGGTTGGGGATGGGTTGAACCCCACCTAGAATGTCCACGCCCTGCTCCAGGCAACAGACCTAAGAGGAGGGGCCACCTGATTAAGGCGCACAGAGGGACAGTACCCAGTGGGGTCACACAGGAGCCCGGCTGGCCCTCAGGCTGTGGGAAAGCTCCTGGAGGCTGAGAAAAATGGCAGGGCTCAACACTCAGAACAGAAAGTGTGGCCCAGGGTTTATGGGGACAGGCTCTGCTTTGGAGAGATGGGGGCTTGGCTCCGAGATCCAGCTCCAAACAGGATGGAAGGATTTAACAGATGAGCTGCTTGGAGCAGGGCCTGGCACAGTGGAAGTTCACATGCTCTTGATCTCTGCTTGCACTTCCATCCCAAAGTCGCTGACGGATGCATTCATGGGAAGAGTGGCTTGTGGTCACCCAACAAAATGGGGACCACAGTACCTGCTTCAGACAACTGTCTGGTAGCTTCCACGTGGGACAGCAATTTTCCAGCAGCGGTCAATTTACCCTGGGAAGGTGCATATGGGGGGAGGCCTGAGGGTGGAGTCAAGATGCATCTGAGCATGGCCAACAGCTTCCAGTCAACTGATGCCTCAACGGCAGAAAGGAACAGAGCCATCCTGACCGATATACCCACAGGTGGCCAGAAATATGTGCTGGATGTTGTGGCCTGGTTTCTCTATTTTGATGGGGTTGTATGGATGGTTGGAAGGAATACGGCTAGTGTTCCTTTTTCTGAAACACCAAGAAAATCCTGGCCTGGCCTATTACTTTGCCCAACCAATTGGATGGCTCACGTAACAGGCCTGTGAAGGCATCCACTCTCTGTCTGCAAGTCTAGGCATGAGACCTCTAAGCTTTCCCCAATCCACCTTTACATATCCCTTATGCTTCCCCTGAAAACCCCATATTCTGGCTGTATGTTTGAACGCTGACACGTGGTGAGAGTTTTGGATCTATATCCAGCATTAAATGATGCCCAGTCCTCACTTAGTGGTCGCTCTTTTTGAAAACTCTTCCCATCTTTCTAGTAACTTGGGTGATCCTCTAGGAAAGAGTGTGTATGGTTTTGTGATGTTCCAAGTGTACGGCGTGATTTTATGGGGCACAGCTGGCGATGTACATCTCTCTGGCACCTGCTCACCTCCAGAATTACCAAGTCCCATTTGTGCCTCTCTCCCTGCTCTCACCCGTAGCAGATTTTCAGACTGGGTATCCCAATGTCCACTCAGCTTTTATTTTTTCTTTTAGCATTTGGTTTTCCATATTCCTCCCACCCATTGCTATCTATGTCTCAGTTTAATTCTCCCCAGATGCGAGTGACTGGACTTCTCCAAGCTTTGTTATTTTCCCTCCATGTTGCTAACCTTCTTCGGGCCATTTGTGTGATTTCTCTGACCACACTAGTGTTTCTAACGCCTCCCAAATCAGTGTCATCTGTGAGTTTCCTTTGCATGCTCTTTCCTCCCTCACAGATCATTAATAAAGAGGTTAAACAAGACCAGACCAGCAGCACACTCCAGAGTAAATGACAAAGGGATGCTTCATCCACAGCGGACCTGGCTCGGGGAGGATGTAGTGAACCCAACAACACTCCGCTAGACGCCGCCTGTCTCGGGCCCGTGCTCATTTATCTCCACTGTGTGTTTGTGATTTCTCAGTCAGATTTCGGGTCATGAGCGTGTGGTTGTATCCAAGCCAACATGCGGTGCTTTGCCAGGTAACACTTATGAGCTCCAGAAAGCCAAAGAACTTACTTATGGCACTTGGTTCTGCTTAAAAGACTACCCCAGGCCCCAAGTCCACCACACTTGACAGTAGAAAGAGGTGGACCGAAGCATTATTACCTCTTTCTCTCTTCCAATTCATCAGCTCGCAATTGCTCATTAAATATTCAATGGCTTTCCACTTTACTCACTCGATTTTTCTTTCAGCTGAAAGAAACCCTCTGCTAGAAATCTGGACCAATCCATACTCTGCAGCAATCAACCTTTCTTTGCTATAAAGGTGTCATTAAAGTAAAAGGTAAAGGCAGAGGGTCTATTTTCAGGTAAACACACGTTAAGACCTAGTAGAAAATATGTAGCTGATTTGGGTGTAGAAATATATTTCACAGAAATATATTTCTTGTTTGATTTCCTTTCTTCTTTCACCCCACTCCCAAATTTACCAACCACACAATATTAATTATTTTCCTTAGTTGATTGATAAGAGTCTGCTCTCTGGAGCCCAGTGGTAGCAGAGACAGTGATATTCTAAGGAGGATTAAGCACTCACCATGGGCCAGGCGTGTCACTTCATGTCATTGCACACAGCCGGGTGAGGGGTGCACTCCTGTGGCAGGCTGAATGATGTACCCCAACATTAGGACATTCTTAATCTTTATCCACATTCCCAGGGTATGAACCCATTGCAAACAGGACCCTTTGAAGACATTACTTTTATTTAAGGTGTAGCCCAACTGAATGAGGATTAAAGCCTTATAAAGACAAAGCCACGGGGAGGAGCTAGAAGCCAGAAGCCAGTGGAGACGGGAAGAGGAGAAGGAAGGAGAGGACACTACCATGCGATGTGAGAAAGAGACACAAATCGAGGAAACCCCAGGGTTGCGGCAAGCCAGCACCAGAACACTGTGGATCCCAGGAGAAAGCAAGCCTTCTAGCCTCCGAATGCATAAGACAGTAAATTCCTGTTGTTGAAGCCAACTCATTATGTGGTATTTGTGATAGCAGTTTGGCAAACTAAGACAACTCCCTTCTCCAAATGACGAAACGGAGGTGCTGAGAGATAAGGTGACTTACCCAAGGCCACCCAGCCAGGTAGAGCTGAAGCCGGGATGCAAACCCAGGCCTGTCCAAGTCCAGCAATCCCAGTATTAGCCACTCCATTACCTTGTTACCTAATCTCCCATAGATGGATGGTTCTTTGTCTTTTTTGAGTTACTCCCGTTTGTGTATCTGTTGAAGGCCATAGGTTCTCTTTTGGGGGGGATGTGCAAATACCCACATAAAAGTATGTTAACCACATCAGGGTCCATTTGCAGATACTCTGGGGTTCATGGACAGCAGCTTAAGCATCTATGAACAACTTTAAATTCCTCCAGGGCAGGGATTGCACTTTGTTCACTGTCTGGACTCCAGTACTGGGATTAAGAAACACTTTTTCAATAAATTAGTCATTGCAAGGACTGTGTATGGGATATTCAAGCTGTAGCTCTGAACAGTAGCTTTACAAGCCTGAATAGAAGATATAAACACACAGATATCTTCCAGATGAGAAGAAGAGCAGAAAAGGAGGCAGCGGGGACAGAGATGAAGCAAAAACATCTCTCTTTGCCAAGGAATCAATTCTGCCATCTGAAATAGGCAGACACATTGTCACTGGTGGTTCCAAAATGCCTTGTGGCTACTTCTTACTTCTCTTCGTAACCACTGAAAACAGGTTATTAAAAGCTTCTTTGACCAAAAATATACCCAGAATTTCAAGATGGCAAGCCAGTCACTGTGGGCAGCCAAAATGTCACAAGGCACCTCCTTAATTGACAGAATTCTTGATGCCTGGCAATCTCAGGGAGGATTCCGAGAACCAGTGACATCTGCCTCTTCTCTCCAGGTCCTTGCAAGCTCTACAACAGAGCTGTTTTTCTGCAGGCCACCCCTTTCCCCATGCCTCTCCCTCTTCTATGACTGGTGATTTTTCTCTGCAATCTTTGGTTTTCAAGTTCTCTCTCTTTTTTCTGAGAGTCAGAAAAGCTGCATACTCTTGATGTTGGACTTGAGCCATGCTTTAAACTTAACAGCCTGCATATCACTGCAAAAGAGGCCAAAGATCCCCATGCTGATACACAGGCAAATGGAAAAGAGAGCAGGTCAACATGGTAAGCCTGCCTTTCTCCTGGCCAAAACTGACTGAACATCTGGAGAAAATAGAACTCTGGATTTCTACCCACCTCCCTTCCGATAATGGCCTGTCCCAGCTTTGACACCCAGTAGATCAAGGTAGAAATCTGGAGGCATTCTTGAGTTCTTCCTTTCTCTTACCTCCCCATCCACCTCCTACTGGCTTGACTTCATAGGCATTTCTCCAATTTATCCACTTGTCTACATGTCTACCACCATGGCCCTGGGTCAGGCCACCATCAATTCTCTCACAAGGGAGGGAACAACCTCTACTTCTGCTCTTCATCTCTACACAGCAGCCAGGGTTGCTCTACAACATAAATCGAATCATGCAATGTCCCTGCTTAAGATCCTCCAAGGTCTGCTCATTTTCCTTAGGCTAAAATTCAAACTCTCTACGTTGGTAAAAAAAAGTCCCTATATGGTGAGGCCCCTTCCCATCTCTCCAATTTCCTCTTGCTGTTTTGTGCTCCATCTAGTTATGGTCTTAACGTTCCTTCAGTCCAGAAAGCTCTTTTCTGTCTCCACCCTGTTGCAAGCCTGCCTGGGACCGCCTCCCAAACATATACCCTGGCATGGAAACCTTCTGACTCTCCCCTTTTAGGTTTGGCTTGAAACTCACTTCATGGGAAAAGTGCTTGCTGAACATCTTTTTGTAAGTAAGTTCTTTTTGTTAATATCAATATCTTCTTTGTTTCCATCAAAACTCTGATCAAGATGTATCAGGTTGCTGTTCATATGTTTAATTATTTATGGTCTGTTTCCCTCAACTAGATTGTACGATCTGCAGGGTAATACCCAAGTTTAACCTATTCATCATTGGTTTCCCAGCATCCAACCAGGAATGTAACAATTGATGTAAAATGGATGAGAGAATGACTAATGAAAGAGGAAGGAAGGGAGGAAGGAAGGAAGGGAGGGAGGGAAGGAAGAGAGGGAAGGGAGGGGGGAGGAAGGGAGTAAGGGAGGGTCTTGGTAGCCAATTGCACGAGGAGCAGATGTCTCAGATTCTACACGACAGGAAACCTAAATTGAATTAAAAACACCAGCCAGTATCCCTGTACTGGAGGTGTAAAAGAAAACTTTCACTTTGCAAAGAAACCAGGATTTTGACCCAGGAGACAGAGCCCAGTGCTCCTTCCACTTCTTTCCCAGCAACTGGATTAATCTTGCTCCAAGACAAATTCGGGTCTAGTACCCAGACCCTGTATAACTTCCTGGCCCCAATAAAACATCTCCTTCCTCATTCTTTCTAAAGGGAAGCATGCCCCGGAGTTCCACCAGCAACTTCCGTGTACTGCTTCTATGTGTAATAACCCTTTCCTCACGTCAAGTGCTCTGTGGTTCATACTTGTACTCACGGTAACACTGCCCGTGTGCTGGTGGGATACAGCTAAATAATTCTTCTTTTGAACAGAATGTATCTACTAGCATCATGGCCCCATGCCAAAACATGTTAATGCCAGCATCTGTATTTTTATGAATCAGCCCTTAAAAATTTGCATATGTTTTCAATCAAAAAGGACTTATTCCTTTCTCAAGGCTTAAGAAATAAAAATGATCTTGTGTTCTATGTCTGCTCAATTACAAGAGTTCACAGTAAGAGCTCAAACATTCAACTGTCAAGGCAAACGTGTGGATGTGACACTAAATCTCACAAGGTGCCTCAATTGGTTCCCCCTGCCCTGCCCCATTAAATGTTCCCAAACCAAAGCATCCCTTGGAGGTCCAAGGAAAGCCTCTCTATTCACTGGAAATGAATAGTTCTTGGCTGACAAAAATGCTTGCCCAGTGACATCGAGTGGATTTCCCCAAAGGAGAGCTATGGAGAAATTAGGCAGCTGCTTTTCATATATTTTGCAAAGTGAGAGAGAGAGAATGTAATTAGGGATCCAGGAGCACATTTGCACAATCAAAAGTGGGGGGGTGGGGAGAGCAAGAGAACGGTGGTTTGGATACGCATCGCAGGGATACCAACGAGGGGAACAGCTTGCTGCCAACGTGATCCCATGGAGTTTCTGGAAGCAATCCAGAACCATAAAGCAGGCCACGGGCAAGTCCTAGGCAGAAGAAAACCAGGGGTGGGGCTGAGGGATGTTGGAGGAAGCAGATAGAAATATATAGTGAGGCTAAGCAGGACCGACTGAGAAAGTGAGATCCCTTATTAAAAAACCATTAAGACTGTCAAGAGGGTGAAAACAGAATGTTGAACCAGGAGAGCAGCCCTTCCAAGCACAGGGGCTGTGGACTGCAGAGGTCACATGCCCTAAGCAGGTCCTGGGGGAAGGTCCAAGGTGGGAAAGGCCATTTCTAGGGGTTGTCAGAAATCTTTAGAAAAGCAAACTTTCTCTAGTCCATTTTGCTCTAAGGAAACGCCACCCTTGAATGGTCACAGTGAGGCAAATAAATCATGCCTGAACTTAGTATCTAGAAGTGCCAAAAAAAGGTGGAGCTGTCGGGGTTGTCATGTTAATTCCAATTTGTTATACGTTTTAGAGCAACTTTTCCAAAATTATGATTCATTTCAGCACCAAAATTCCAGATTCAAGTCAGGGCCCTCTGATGCTATTATGAGCATATTACTGATGCCTAATAAAATAACCTCTTGTAATTTTTCTTTTATAAGGGCTGTAAATCAAAGCATTCAAAACAGTTAATTTTTAATGTGCCACTATTACCCATCTTTAGTTGTAAATTTAATGCTTCCTTAGGCCTCACAGACTGCAGTGCGACTCAAAACATGCAATGGCTGTTGCCCCAAGTATCTCATTATTTAAATCCTTAAAGATATGGTTTTAAAAGCCTGAGGATATCTGAGCAAACTTGTTTAAAGGAGTCATAAAGAAAGATAAGTAGTTTTCCCCAGAAGCCTATAAAATTTATTGCAACATATTAAAGTAGAGTTATATAGTGACTAATTTTCAGAAGATATTTGTTTTCTGGGGTGCTCAGTGTTTGGGGAAATTCATGAAAGAATAAAAGGGATAGGGAATTAGCACAACTGTCTCCATTTGCCTTGAGCAAAGCAAGATTTTCTATGGTTTTTGGGGCCAATTCCATCCTGATGATGACAATGATGTTCTTGTGGCATGGTGACGGTCTTGAATCTTGTGCAAGAGCAATAAAAATCTTTATTATTGAGGAGGAAACACAAACGCAGCCCAGGGCCCTGGCACGGATAATCCAGAACAAGGAGGCTCTTCACAGAAGGGCCCCAAGGAGGAGCCACCATTCTCCAGACACCCCAAACTCTTAGATGCTTCCTTTGCCTAACTACTCCGTGTATGTTGGAGCATCTTCCACAAATTTTTTAAATCCTTTCTTCCCATTTCATATTTTTTAGATTTACATTTCTATTTACTTTCCTTTGTGAGTAAACAAGCTCTTTCTCTTAAAGTGTTCCCTAGATAGGGAGAACGTTTTGCAAGCAGAACAAAACATATCTGGTTTCCCCACCGACAAGCCTCCCTGTGGAACCACTCTGGATCAGGAAGAGTTCACTCCAGTGTTCTCCCACTTTCCAGATCAATGGAGAACAGAAGAGATACTCTAATGTGAACAAGAAGCAGGTTCCACTGGCAGCAAATGGTTCCAGGAGGCATTACATCTTTATTACACGGAAAGATGTTGCATCTGAAAATCAATCCCCTGTGCATTCGCCGCAGGACAGAGAGTAAAAATGACCCACCGGGGGACCTGTGACAGGCTCGCCCCAGCGGTGAAACCCACTAATGAAACTGTCACCTGGTTTAATATTCACCCGACGCACCACTGCCATTGTAACATGAAGGCAAGACTTGGGGAAGGACACATATGCTAAGTAATCTCAAAGAATTGCATCTGTAATCACAGAACTGGTGATTTTCCAGCACTGTGACATTTCAGGTTTGTTACAGAATAGGAACTGCATGCTGAACACTTTTTGATCATTAAAAATCACCATGACGCACAATCTTCCACATTCCTTGTTCTAAAGAGAATATCATATGCAATGTCACCAAGTTCAACAGCATATTTCACGTAATCATATGTATACTCAACTTCAGGGAGCTTGTGACTTGGTGTTAAATAGCCTGCAGTGTCCTTGAGAGGTGTGCTTCCCAGCAGCAAAAGTTCAATGTTCATTTATAACCCCATGGCAATTACAGTCTTCACTATTCAGTTATAATGCTGATATGACAGAAATAAAAGATAGGTGCTTAATAGCTAAAAATCAGCCTTTAAAAGAGCAAAAGCCTCTGAAAAATGCAATGCATGTAACTTATAATGTACAACTCTATAGAAGAGTAATTTTAAAAAGCAACAGGTATAATGCCAATGATGAGACCTGCTAATATGAATATCTCCATTCTAATTCATTTAAAGAGTTACAGTTACCCATTCACCATTACTACACCTTCATCCTTGTTTGTTCTTCAGAACGGCCAGAGAAGAGACAGCACAATCCATTAAACAGGCTTCTTAGAGATGACAGTTTCAGCTCCATGAAGATATATAGTTTTATTTTCCTTATTCCTTGCCAAACATGTGATATAACCAGAAGGACTTGAGACTCACACCACACTGGCATTATCTGCTAAAAGCAAGCAGTCGGCTGAAAACCACGACTGTAGAATTGTGACAATTTCTAAGTCCACAATTATGCTTTGAAAAGTGTGTATAAATCCTATGAAGGGCACCGTTTGCACCTTAAAGTAACACAGAAACATTTGAATCATGCTAAACCCAACCCCAACAAGGCAGAGCAGTAATGTAGTTGGGGAGGGTGGTGGGGTAGGATGGAGGGGACTCTTGGGGATGGGCAGGATACACGGACATTCTGCACTCATGGAACACAGTAGCAAACACAGTGCACAATCACAGACATCAACGAGCACAATTGAGCACGCACACAATGCAACACTAGAATGCAATTTTCAAGAAAATGATATAAAAGATGGTTTCTCACCCCTCAAAACAAAACTGGAACTTTGGTTTACAGGCCCGGCTATGCCCATATGCCCTCCTCGTCATCCTGCCGCCGGCCCGAGGTGGGGAGGTGCACAGAGAGGAGGGGAGCACCGGAATGAAAGAAGAGAAGGTTAGTTACACCGTGATGCACCGGAAAGGCACACTGATCTTGACTTTGTTTTTTTAATCTTAAAGAGTGAGGGGAAAAAAAAAATCCATAGTAACTTAAGTTCCACACCACCGCCTTGTCAGATACATAACCGAGTTTTGTATCCATGGCAACCCCCCCACAAAAACATTCCACCCACCAGTTCTGACTATGTCAAGATTGGATTAGAAGATTAAAATTAGTCTACATTAACAGATGATTATGTTTTTGGAAAGCATGCAATCTGCATTGCATATACCTGTGGAGTAGATTAACCCTTTTAATAAGCAGGGAAGTAATTATAGTAATTGAATACCTTTAATTTCTCTTAAGCCTAAAGTATCAATAAAGACTGAGGAAGAATTAAAAACAAAACACAACAAAACCACTGCATCTAGTTGGGAGGAGCAACGTTTTTGGCATGCGAAAATTCATCTTGGTTATTTCACAAAGGCCCAAACGTGCTATTCTCAATTTGTCAGGTTCTGTTTTGCTCTCAGAATAAAAGAGGATGTGCACACCATGGAATGATTATAACATCTGCAATCAAACAAGTTTCAATGGGAGGAAAGTAAACTTTCAAGTCAGTAGAATACTTGTAGAAAGGAAGTTTAGTTTAACTTAAAACACGAGCTCCAACTGTGGATAAACGGAAACTTATTTGGTCTGAAATCTTGTTGTTGAAGATGTTTCCAAAGTCGCTCTGGCCACTTTGCTCACTTAGTGGAGTGGCCAACAGGCAAGGAAATTGGTTCTTCCTCTGAGGACAGAATTACACCCACCCTCGCCAGGACCCTGTTTTGAACAAGAATTCTCACTGTTTACTGCAATGATGGAAACAAAGCCTGGAAGACCCAGTGGCCCACGCCCTGGACTCACACATAGTTTGGGAGCAGTGTCTTTTAATAAATCACTGATGAAACAGATTTTTGACGTGATTTGCTTCTTTGTTTCGAAAACCAGGAGCAGGAGGGAAAAACTTGGAACACTTTCTCACTAGTTGGATTGTTATTGCTTACGCCATTAAAATATTAATTGACTCGTATGAAAATGTCAATATTTGACCATTTCTGACTTAGAAAAATAGCAATTTAATACAATTAAGCCTCATCCTGCCAATAAGCCAAAGTAGTTTTCATCTACTCAAGGATCGAGATCTGGGGTCTTTGAGCTGTTTCAATATAATTGGGTTTCTTTGTATTTCTGTATTTTATTTTACACATTTAAAAACATTATTCTGAGAAGAGATTCAGAAGGTTCACCATACTGTTGAAAGGATTGGTGGCCCACAAAGGATTAAGAAACCCCAATTGACCTGAGTGAGTCAAGTGATTTGCACAGAGTCTGAACTGGACAACTTGGTGTAAACTTGTACTTGACAATTTAAGTAGGAATATTCTGGCAAAACATAAGATGCAACTGGTAATTTTAGTTGGGCCTTCTCATGTACAATCCGCACGTATTTATTTACCACTAAACAGTCTAAAAATTGCTCCTGACAATAAACTACATGGCTTTGGAAAAACGTGTTTTTGCATTCCTTAAGCTTCCTCTCCATCCCTGGAGAAGAACAAGTGGACGATCCTTTACATGCAAATGAAGAAGGAAAGTCTGCAACATGGGAATGGGTTTCAGGGGGCCGTGCAACCCCCTGAAATCAATGCCGACTACTGTGAGCTAATGCGCAAGTCTATTTCTCTGGGTGGAGGTCCTAGCTTTCATCAGAAGATTCTTGACACCCTAAATTGCCGTTGTAGGGAGACTTCCAGCACAGAGAGATGCTATGGTTTGCTAAAGTCACAAAACAAAATAGGAGGTTTTCCCTAAAATGCAGCCCTTGGTGCTGATGACTGCTTCCTAAGTGGCTGTAATATAACTTTCCTTGCAGACTAGTTTGTTTCCTTTTGCATTTAAGATCTGACAGCATGTATATATTCAATTCTATGTGTATAGGGTTTTAAATTTTACAGAAAGAAGAAAGAAAGAAAGGAAAACCATTGCCACCAAATCTACCATTATTTTCTTAACAGTGAAAAGTGGTTTAATGCAAATCACTTTTAGCAAATTAAATATATTAAAAAGTGGTAATTAATTATGATTGAAACAGACAGGAGTTGTAGCTTGAAAATATACACTGCCAATATCACTACTGTGTCTCGTCCACCATAGGAATAAAAAGGAGCTCCCAGATGTCGAGGGTTATTATAAACCAGATGTTGAGATCGACGTCTTGTATGCTGGTGAATAAACTAAAGAAATATGACAGTCCAATATAAACTTTGCTAACATTTAACATAGCAGAAATGTGGACAAATTTTTTTAGTGAACTTGGAATATTATGTATTCTTAAATTTTGAGGTCCTTTAAAAGAAAATAGAAAGGGAAGTGGTGGCCATTTCTAGTCTCCCTAATCTTCAAAGCCCAAACATGAACTGACCCCAATCACCAAGTAATCTGGGTCAGAGTGAGTGTCCGTTTGGGGAATAGAAAAGAAAAATGCAGGAATTAATCAGAGAAGGAGCTCCAAGTATTTCCAAACATTCACAGCTGCTTGACTCTGTGCTGCCTGCGTCTCTGTATGCTAATATTAATTTTTTCAGCAACCTTTCTGCACAGAAATGTAAATTTGGGGACAAAAAAATAAGAAACAGATAAACACCACTTGATCCCTAACTTCTATTATCATGCCAAGTTATTTAGAAATACTTGGAGTTTTAAAATGTATCCGTCAGGCAGATGGGGGAGCCTGCTTCCCTTTCTCGTTGTTTTGTTTTTTTTTTTGCGTGTGTGTGTTTCCAAATCTACTTTGCAGTGGCTTTTCTGGATGCTGCCTGGTGTTTGGTCCCTTGTGTGTCCTTTATAAGGGGCTTCTACGTCAGGAGTTGCCAATATTTTCACATGGGAAGAAAGGCTCCAGCCCATTGTCATTGGCATGCTTTGGTCCACAGCATCTGGGGATGGGAACGTCCAGGGGAGATGGAAGCCCAGAGCACAGTGATCACAAGACAGCAAACTGCAAGGGTGAAGGCTTAACTATCAAATAACTCAGGATGTAGCCCCAGCTCCAGGGACGATATGACAGACAAGAGGCCTTGGTGGAAACACTGCAGTCCAAGACTCTGGGACCTAATGAGTTTCTATAAATACTGAGATAAAACTAAATTCCTCACAGCTGGGCTGTTCGCAGTGGCTATGCTGATGACAAGATCTAAGGGCAATGGGCCTGAGTCATCCTTGAAAAGACAAGAGACTGCTGTTGGGGGGCGGGAAGCATTTATTAGCCCCAGTAAAGAAGCTCTGGGAAGGAACTTCTTAACCTGACACGGCAAACATTCCAGTGTAAAGCTTTAGGGCAGGGCTTCTTAACCAGGGCTCCATGAGCTTGAATTGAAATGCAAAAAACACATTACTCTTGTGGGGACGTGTCAGTACGGGTATGATGTATTTATTAAGTAATACACAGTATAGTGTAGACTTAGTAAGAGGTCCGTGGTTTTCACCTGACTGGCAAAGGGAACCGTGGAACAAAAAAGGTTAAGAACCCCTGCTTTAATTGGTCCCTATTTTGAAATATTAGGTACAGCCAGCAGGCAAGCCTCAGCCTCAGCCCATCACTGGATATATATATTTTAAAACACCTGCAATTCTCTTTGAGTTGATAGCTGGCTGGTTGTTTTCTTGAAATCAGAAGACTGGGTTCTAAATGAGGACCTTATTATCACACCTGTTCCATCTGGAAAAGGGAGTGAAATTATGGAAGCATCACCTTCAAATGAGCCCACTGCCTTTGTGGGAACTCAGTTGGCCACCTCTGCCAGGCAGCTCAGCCTGGCTTCCTTGTGGGAAGAGATGCAGGGAAATTGCCCTGGTTATAAGAGGGTCTGGTGTGGCTACTCACTTATATCTATCCCCACCCCAGCTGCATTTCATGTCTGCTCTGTAACTTTTTGAAAACTTCAAGCAAGCCCCAGGACTCTGCAAACTTTGGCTGCACAAGTCACAAAAACAGGAGCACCATATGGAATTTCTGATGCATCCTGTGCCTGGGTTTGACCAAAGCAACTCCTCTCTTGGCATTTCCAGCTGCAGGCTCAGCCAGTAGGGAAAGACAGATGTGTAAAAAGGAAAACAGGTGGGAGCCTAGAAAATATAAATTCATTAGTGTTTATCTCAGGTTCAAGTCCAAACCATCCTCTAGAGACTTCTCATTTGTGTCTTTCATCTCTCCTTCTCTTGGGATGCTTAGCCCATGGAGGGATGTCTCTGTTCAGTTGCTGAGATCATGTATGGCTGTAAAGTCTTACTTGATTGGTATTTGTTATATCCTGTAGGTAGGCGGTAGACAAGTTCCCCCAAAGAACTAGGAAAGTCCTATCTGGATTCAGATACCACTCCCTGCTCTGAGTATGTTATTAGCTTATTTCTGACCTGAACCAGAAAAGACCCAGCAGATATTAGCACCTCCTCTAGGTTAGAGAGAGTGCTGACAGCTTTCCATGTTTCTTCACTGAGTCTCACCAGAGCCCATGACACAGGTGTCAGGAGATGCTTTGTGCAGATGTGGGCAGGAAGGTTCAGGAAGGGAGGTCGGGTATCTTGCCAAAGGACACCTGGTCAGGAGCTGTGGAGCCATAGCTAAATTCCAGGCTGTCTGGCCATAAAGGTGCACTCTTTCACCTCCACCATATGAGCTGTGTAGCCACAGAAAGAAGAGCTCGTTTTGACCCCAAAAGGAATTTGTTAGTCCTGCTCACTCAGCAATAAAGTCCTTTGGACCTTGCACTGCCCTCTTTCAAAGCTGCTGAAGACCCCGGCTGGAGTTGGATGGTATAACTTAAGGCTTTTGAAGACAAAGGCCTTCAGATGCAAATGGAGCTGTGCCTTTTATGGGCATATCAGCATCACCTGATACATTTGATCCATGAGGGAAAGGCAGTACCTTCACTCTCTTCATTCTGTCTCACAACCTCACAGATGTGGAAACTTCACAAATATTTCTAAGTGAATAAATATGTGAAGCTCGTTTCTTCCTTTTTTGAATGACCCAACTCCTCAGAGAGAATGCTGCCTGGATTCCAGTTCCTTTAAGATTGCCAAGATTGTGTTTACTTGTTTCTCCTCAGAATGAATTCTCCCCCTTCTCTCTGCACGAGTCACACCCCGGTTTACTCTTCTAAGCTCCATCAGGGAAAGCTGAACTTTACTGCTGAGGGAGAAAAGCCTGGGTGGTGAACATACTTTGAAAGGCATACTGGGGTATCTCTAGACGGCACGGCAAAGACTGGACAGCCTACGCTGCGGGTTGGTTCTTTTCAGCAAGTTCACCTCGCGAGGCCTTCCCTGAGGCAGGGTAGCCTTTACTTCACTAAACATCTGAGGACATTACAGAGGCTTGGAGGCCTTTTTCCTTCACTTCCTATATGGAATCTTTAGGAGCCTTCTCAATTTTGGACCATTATTGGAGGGTGATTTGAAGAAAGTGGTTTTCTATTTCCTTCAAGCAAAAATAATTCTGGCAAATCATTCTTTGGTGCATGGCACCAGTTCTCTCAGTAGAAGGATACAAGATACCCGGCTGAAGATGAAGATGCTGGAAGGATCTATGTTAGCCAACAATAATGTTTCAGAGACCAAAGTCAACATCTGCAAAAAGCTGAGCAATGGCCAGATAACTATAAAAAAAGTGTGGGGGTAGAGAAAGGCTGTATTTTCACGCCCTCATCCATCGTCATTAACACTTGGCTTTGGTAAACATAGTGAAAACTGAGGCTTTAATATGATTCTGGATCTGTCATTTCCTGGCTGGTGGGCAACCAAATCTAGCCTCTTGATCCTTTATTTCCTCAGCTGCTTAAAAAAGAAAATTTCGGGAATGATGTCCTGGCCGTGATATTTCATAGAGTTATGGTGAGAATGTAAATTAGACCACTTTGTAGATGTTTTAGATTTATACAAAATATAACATCATCCCTGTTGGTAGCATTCGATAGTTTGTTGCTATTACAAGAAATTATTTGATACTGCGCTAAGGTCACAGGCAAATGTGCAGATGGGGAGGATCTGACAATGTATAAAATCATCCTTAAATATTTTAGCATCTCTGGGCTGTCGACAGCTAGACGTTACTCAGTTCATTAATTCGTAGATGCAGAAAACAGAATTCTTAGAAAGCTGCTGTTCCCTGAGTAAGGTGGTGCTTCAAAACACCTAGCAGAGTTTGTGAGCGTGTGCAGTGCACATTTAAAGGATGTTTCCGTTTCTCCTTCCTCTGCTTATTTTGGGGATGCTGTGAGTGCCTGGAGCGTGCAAGTCAGACATGATCCTTACCACACCAGTTCAAGAAAAGAGAGAGGCAGTGGTGCTCAGCAGTATAAAATGGATCTCCTGGCTGCCAAACATTTCAAGGCTGGCCACCCCCTTTCAGTGGGGGAGCTGAGGTGCTGCTGCTTAGACAAATGTGGCAGGATTAAGGCAGCACGTTGAAAGGGAGTCAGCCCCACGATGTTGCCAAGATGAGTTGAGTCTGCAAGCTGGAGGGTGCAGTCTGTGTCTGGAAACCCCTGTTGACTCAGAAGATACTGCAACAAATCTCTTAATGAAACTCTAATACTGCAAACAAGGTTTAAAACTTAGAGGAATCAGAAAAGGAAAAAAAAAAAAAAAACTTTACCCAAAATAGAGGAAGACTGAAATCTTCAACAGGCTCAAACCAACTTTAAGGAAAAATCCCTTCCTAACAGGAAGATCCTGATATATTAAGCAACTCTGCCTTTTTCCCCAT
>JAQZBX010051141.1:0-19463 GCA_029593785.1 Cabassous unicinctus | reverse complement strand
TCGTTGGACAGGCAACTTCTCCCAGAAACTCATCAACGACCCTTCGTTGGACTTTCATCGGAGCCACTGGTTTGCAGCCTGCCTGTGGAGCCTGGACTTGTGCATCCCCACGGTTGCATGAGAGACTCTTTTAAAATCTCATATTATTGACGGATATCTCCTGTTGATTCTGTTTCCCGAGAGAACCCTGACTAATACATGCATCAATCAAGATGATCATGTGACTTTTCTTCTTTGATTTATTAATGTGGTGTATTATGCTGATTGATTTTGTTGTGTTGAATTGCTCTTGCATGCCTGGGATAAAACCCACTTGTTCATGATGAATAATTCTTTTAATGTGTTGTTGGATTTGATTAATGAGTATTTTGTTGAGGATTTTTGCATCTGTAGCAGTTTGGCATTGTTTTGAATTCCAAAAATAGTTATTGGATTATGTTTGTAAACTGGTCTGTCAGAGGTATCACTTTTAATTGATTAAATTATGATTAGGACTTTGATTGAGTCATGTTAATAGGATGTTGATAAAACTACATGGCCGAGCAGAGGAGTGAGTTGGAGTTTTGATGCTGAGTTTTGAGCTGGAGGGAGATGAACACACAGGAGAAGAACACAGAGGAATAGAGATGGCTCCTTAGACATGGCAGAAGCCCTGGGGAGAGAGACAGAGCCATTCTCCTGAGAGTCTACAGCTAGACTTGTGGAGAGTGCACAGCAGCTGAGCCCAGAGAGAAATGGAGCCCCAGGAAGAGAGGAACCTAAGAAGCCTGAACTCTTGGCAAACGTTGGCAGCCATCTTGCCCCAACATGTGGCAATAGCCTTTGGTGAGGGAAGTAACTTATGCTTTATGGCCTGGTAACTGTAAGCTTCTAACCCAAACAAATACCCTTTATAAAAGCCAACAGTTTTCTTGTATTTTGCATTAGTACCCCTTTGGCTGACTAATAGAGCATCCATATTCATTAGGGAAATGGGTCAGTAATTTTTTTTTTTCATATCTTTATCTGGCTTTGGTATTAAAACAATATTGACTTCATAGAATGAGCTTGGTAGCATTCCTTCCTGTTCAATTTTTTGAAAGAATTTGAGTAATATTGGTATTAAGCCTTCTTTGAATGCTTGGTTGAACTCATCTATTAAACCATCTGGTCTTGGACTTTTCATTTTGGGGAATTGTTAGATGACTGTTTCAATCTCTTTTCTTGTGATTGGTTTGCTAGGTCTTCTATTTCTTCACAGGTCAGTGTAGGTTGTTTGTATGTTCTAGGAATTTTTCCATTTTGTCTGCATTGTCTAGTTTGTTGGCATACAGTTGTTCATAGTATCCTCTTATGATTCTTTTACTTCTGTGGGGTCAGTAGTAATGTCCCAATTTTCATCTGATTTTATTTATTTGCATGTTCTCTCTTTTTTTCTTTGTCAGTCTAGCTAAAGTTTTGTCAATTTTGTTGATCTTCTTGAAGAACCAACTTTTGGTTTTTTTAATTTTCTCTATTGGTTTTTTGTTCTCAATTTCATTTATTTCTGCTTTAATCTTTATTTCATTCCTTCTGCTTGCTTTGGGTACAGTTTGCTGTTCTTTTTCTAGTTCCTCAAGCTATGTAGTTAGGTCATTGATTTTAGCTCTTTCTTATTTTTTTAATGTAAGCATTGAGGGCTATACATTTCCCTGTCAGCATTACTTTCACTGCATCCCATAGGTTCTGCTACATTGTTTTCTCATTTCATTTGTCTTGAGATATTTATGATTTCTTCTTTGACCCACTGATTATTTAATAGTGTATTGTTTAATCTCCATAGATTTGTGAATTTTCCCTTTTTCTGTCTGGTGTTGATTTCTAGCTTTATTCCATTATAATCAGATAAAGTGTTTTGTATAATTTCAATATTTTTAAATTTATTGAGATCTACTTTATGACCCAGCCTATGGTTTATCCTGGAGAAAGATCCATGAGCACTTGAGAAGAATGTATATCCTGCTGTTTGGGGGTGCAATGTTCTGTATATGTCTATTAGGTTTAGTTCATTTATCATATTATTCAAGCTTTGTTTCTTTATTGATCCTCTTCCCAGATGATCTATCCAATAATGAGAGTGGTTTATTGAAGTCTCCATTATTGCAGAGACATCTTTTTCTCCCTTCATTTTAGCCAGTGTTTACCTTGTGTAATTTGGGTATCCTGGTTAGTTTCTTATACATTTATGATTGTTATTTCTTCCTGTTGAATTGCAGCTTTTATTAGTATATAGTGACCTTCCTTGTGTCTAATAACAGCTTTGCTTTTAGTTTATTTCATCCAATATGAATATAGCTACTCCAGCATTTTTGTGTGTGTGACTTCATGCATGGAATATCTTTTTCCAGCCTTTCACTTGCAATATATTTGTATCCTTGAGTCTAAGGTCAGTCTCTTGTAGACAGCATATAAATGGCTCATATTTTCTTATCCATTCCACCAGTCTGTGTCTTTTGATTGGGGAGTTTAACCCATTAACATTCAATGTTATTACTGTATAAGCAGTTCTTACTTCATCCATTTTGATCTTTGGGTTTTATCTATCATATCTTGTTTTCACCACTCTTTTTACACTTTTAGTTACTTTTAGTGATATATTCCTCATTTTCAGACTCTCTTCTAAGCTTCTCTCTACTATCTTTTCTTTTCAGTCTGTAACACTCTCTTCAGTATTTCCTGCAAGGCCAGTCTCTTCATTATAAACTCTCTCATTTTCTGTTTGTGAATATTTTAAGCTTGCTCTCATTTTTGAAAGACAATCTTGCTAGATATAAGATTCTTGGCTGGCATTTTTTTCTCTTTCATTGTCTTAAATATATCATACTACTGCCTTCTTGCCTCCATGGTTTCTGATGAGAAATAAACACAATCTTATTGGGCATCCCTTGTATGTGATGAATCTCTTTACTCTTACTGCTTTCAGGAGTCTCTCTTTATCTTTGGGATTTGACATTCTGATTAGTATGTGTCTTGGAGTAGGTCAATTTGGATTTGGATTTGAGTATGTTGTGCTTCTTGGACATGGATATCTATGTCTGTCAATAGGGTTGGGAAATTTTCTACCATTATTTCCTCAAATATTCCTTCTGCCCCTTTTACCTTCTCTTCTTCCTCTGGGACACCCATGACATGTATGTTTGCACATCTCTTGCTGTCATTTAGTTCCCTGAGACTATTTTCAATTTTTTCCATTCTTTTCTTTATGTTCTTTTGTAGGTTCACTTTCAAAGGCCCTGTCTTCAAGCTCACTGATCCTTTCTTCTGCCTCTTCAAATCTCCTCTTAAGTGCCTCCAGTGTATCTTTTTTTTTTCATTTACTGTGTCTTTCATTCCCATAAGATCTGCTGTTTTTCTATGTATGCCTTCAATTCTTTGTGCTCACCCACTGTCTTCTTGATGTCCTTAATCTCTTTAGCCATCACATTGAATTTATAAAGGAGATTTGTTTGAACAGCTATAATTAGTTGTCTCACTCCTTTATGTCATATGGAGGCTTAGTTTATTCCTTCAACTGGGCCATATCTTCCTGCTTCTTGATATGAATTGTAATTTTTTGTTGGTGTCTCAGCATCTGATTTACTAGATGTATTTATTCCTGGTCCCTTTTCTCTCTTTAGTCTAAGGTTTTCTAGTTCTTGTTATTTTGCTACAGCCCCTCTTTGATTCTTGGTTCAACTTAATTTGGGACTTTATAGTGGCTTGTGTTTAGCCAATCTGAATTTTTTTCAGCTCTTTTTCATCTGTTTCTTGCCCTTTCTCCCTTTCTGGCTGTGGAATAGGAACCAAGGATGCCATTGGTACTGTAAGCCATGGAGGCTGAAGCCGCCTGCATTGCCCCAGGAACCAATGAAGCTTCTCTCACCTTTCTCCCCTGCCAGTGGTAGGGACGGAGCCACAGCTGTGTGCAGTAATCCAAACTGGGCAGGCCAAGACCATCTGTGGTTGCATGGAGATACTGATGAAGCTCCACACCCCTTCCTCCAATGCCTGGGGTGGGGATGGAGCCACAGGTGTGGGCAGTAAACTAAAAGCTGTGTGAGTCAAAACTGACCACAGTTGCCCAGGTAGAATGATGAAGCACCAGCCCCCTTCTTCCCCTGCCAGGGGCAGGAATGGAGTTTCTGGTGTGCCCAGGAATCTAGTCAGTGCAGGCTGAAAGTGACTGCAGTTGCCCAGAGAGGGTGAGGGAGCACTGCCCCTCCTCCTGTCAGGTGCAGGGATGGAGTCAGAGATTTGTCCAATAATCTAGTTTGTGTGTGGGCCTAAAGCAGCTGCAGTTGCCCAGAGAGGCTGAGGAAGCACTATCCCTTCTGCCCTGTCAGGGGTAGGGATGGATACACAGGAGTGCCCAACAATCTATTTTGTGTGGCCCGAAAGTGCCTGCAGTTGCCCAGATAAGTTGAGAAAACACCACCCCCCTCCTAGCCTATTGGGGATGGAGATGTATCCACAGGTTTGCCTACCAGCCTAGTTCGTGCAGGCCGAAATCACCTGCAATTGCCTGGAGAGGATGGTGCAGGTACCCCCAGCTTCCTCCCTTTTGGAGGTAGGGCTGGAGCCTAAGCTAGGGCTGCAATCTGACCCAGGTGGAAAGAAGCCAGTCCCCACCTTTACTGTGTTTTCAATCACCCCCACTTCCCCTCATGCCAGGGGTGGAGTTAAAATGGAGGCTACTGGCTTCTTTCTGACTTGGACCAGGTCAAACTTTAGCTGTTCTTAGGATTGGACTTTAGCTAATTGAATTTACTAATCAGTAGCTAAAATTGGTGCTCAACCATCTATTCTTCCCCTGTTTTTGGAAAATAGAGCTTCCATCTCCAGCAAGGGAATAGCTCCCAATATAGCTTGCACCACTAGTGGAGGTTGGGCACTGGCCTCTGAAGCATGGAGTGCTCTACTGACAAATCTTCACTGCAGATGGGCAGTCTCCTCCTTCCATTCTTCCAAGGATGTTGCAGAATGCTCTTCTGGTCTCCTGGACCCCCCAAACAGGTGATTTACATAGCTCTGGCTTATTACTAACTGCACTGTAGGATGAGCTGACTCTTGGAGCTCCTTACTCTGCCACTATCTATTGGGCATCAAATAATGGACTTGGGAGAATTTTGTGGCCATAATCCAGTGTACACATTCAATAGAAATATGGGGTGAAATAAGACGGTTGTAAGGAAAAAGCTCCAACAGTGGGCAATACTCAGGACAGGGTGACATGTGTGTGGTTGAAGCAAATTGTATGTGGAATTTGGCGCAGAGTTTGCACCTAACAGCAGGAGGATTCTACCAGCCAAGGTCTTGGGTGACTTCTGGATATGGCAGATGCTGGGCTGGGAGGGGGTCCACTTGATTCCCTTACTCAGGGAGTATCTCAGATCTCCAAATCCTACTCTCCAAAGTTTCTAACTGAAAATGTGGAAGCTGGGTCCACAGAGAATTATCTCCTTTAGGTTCTGCAGGCTTTGCAACTGGATTTGGCACATGCCTTATTTTTATTTCATATCTGAATAATCACCTGTATATTCTTCTTTGCCAGTAAACTGGGAGCATTTTGGGGGCAGAATCTGTGTTTCAGTCATCTTTGTATCCCACTAGTGCAGGTGGAAAACATACACTTTCTGCTCATTTGGTAGAATGGGATCTGATCGTTTAGGGATGAGGCTTGCCTTCTAAATAGCCACAGAAAATGGAAGTCCCTCCCCAATTGAATGTTAGAAATGGTATTCCTGACTTGCCTGGTGGAGAGAGGAAGCAGAACTGACCTCATCCTATAGATGGAGAATGAAAGTCCCTAGGAGAGGTAAAAGTTTTGTCTCTTTTTTCCTTTCCTCCCAGCGCCTACATTTTGGCATGTGACGGCATATTTTGGTGTGAAGCTTGGAAGGTCTTTTCTTGGATAATTTTGAGGTGGGAAGGGATAAGGAGATGTGAAAAAGACTTGATACTTGATGACAGGAAAAAAGAATCATGAATAGCTCAGCTTGCTGGAACTTAAGTGCAAACAGGCCAGGCTTAAGGCATTTGTTGCAATGAAATTGTAATCAGGGAATCCGAACTTGCCTGGGCCTTGCTTTTCCCAGGAGGACTCTGGATTGTCCTACTGTGTGTCTGAGAGCTATGTTCAGTGGATTGGTTGAAGTAGTATGACAAGACACATTGAAGTTTCTGCTCTGGATTCTATGTTCCTGAATGGCAAATACTTTCTCCTATTCTAACTGGTTTTACTTGCCTTCCTCATGCAAACAGTGCTTTTCATACAAATTCTTCAGCTTTCAGTGTTCTCTGCTTGTGACTATTTATCTTCACACTAAAGTAAGATGATATTCAGAATAAGCCTTGTTACACATATTCCCTGATCAGTATTCTAAAACTACTGTTTTCATTGTCTCTTTCCTCTGCTCAAACATCTTCAATTGTCTGTATCATTCCTACCCAAATTGTACTCTGAGGACCAGCAGCACCAGCATCATGTGGAAGCTGTTAGAAATGCAGAATCTCAGTCTCCATCCTAGAACTGCTGAACAAGCACCTGCATTTTAACAAGATCCCCAGGTGCTTTGTATGCACATTGAAATTGGAAAAGGTCTGCTTGACATTACCAACTGAGATAAGCACAACTCCTTAGCTTAACCCTGTGTCACTCATTACTCCTCTAAATAAATATTCACTCCAGGTTATCCTGGTCTAACTCAGTTTGGTGCCCTTAAAAGCTCTCTCCTAACATGTATGCTCTGGCCTTTAACTTCAGACTGCATTTTCATATTTATATTTTTTCTGAACACAAAAGTATGGCCAGTCTTTAGTCTTCCATAATCTATTTCTCCTGAGATATTGCCTTTATTTCCCTATCATTCCATGTCCCACAGCCAATTTCATGCCCCACCTACTTCCACACCATGTCTGAAATTCCAGAATGCTAAACCAGATCTGAGACCTCAGGTCAAAACCCTTGTCTTTGCCTGGGAAAAAAAGTTTGACAGCCTACACAATATGCTTTACCAAGGTGCCAATTTGTTTTACCTTTCTGTATCTTTGTTCAAGGACTTTGCTCAGTCCTTTTTATCCCATTGGCCCATGCTTCCAAGGTTTAGCTGAAGCCACATCACTTTCCTGAAGCCCTTCCTAGAGACGTCAAAAGTACCAAGGCCACACTGCTCCCTCCTTCTTCTAACTTCTAAAAACATTTGTCTGTACCTATGATCTGGACACTGAATCCTATGGACTTTTGTATTGTGGTGGCAACCAATTTATAAGCTTTCTAAGGGCATTCTGTATTCTTTTAACTTTTAATTTTGAAATAATTTTAGACCTATAGAAAAGCTGTAATAATAATAATAAGAGAGCTTCCATATGCCGTTCACTCAGCTTTCCCTAATGTTAATATCTTCTATAACCATCTTATTAATGGTGATGTTAGCCTTGCTCTCTTGGTTAAGGTGATGTCTGATGAGTTACTCCATTGTAAAGAGATTATTTTTCTCTTTGTAATTAATAAATACCTTGGGGGAGATATTTTGAGGTTATGCAAATATCTTTTTTTCCTCAAACATTTTCCAACCAACAATTTTTGCATCCACTGGTGGGTCTGTTTATAAAAATTATTACTGTGACACACACTATGTATAAGTTCATTAATGCTTAACTATGTTAGGTAAATAAATCCCTATTTAAGCCACTGCAGAAAAGTTTTCTATTAATTGAATCTTCTTTGAACTGTCTTCTTAATGGGGTCCATTTTAACAGTATTTTAATCCCATAAAAGGCACAATCAAATAAATAAAACACTCCTTCCTCTTCCTTCATCCTTCTCTCCACTCCTCCATCCCCAACCAATGCTAATTTATGTTAAAAAAAAAATGAGGTGCTAATACTCATATTTCTCTCATGCTCTAATTGTGCCTGCTACTCCTTGCTGTTCTGTTTTAATTGTCAGGGGAACTTGCTCTTATGGGCAAACCAGTCGGCCAACATAGGAACATTAATTTCTTTGAGCAGATAATTGTCAAAGTCAGTCTGAAAAAAGAGGTGCCAATTTGTTTTACTGAAATGTGACATCATGGAACATTTTTGAAATAATCTTTCATAGACATCTGCTTCTTTTGCCTGCTCAACATCTCTTATCCCTTCTTTAGGTCACAAATCCCAAATTTCCTTTGCAGAATCTCATCTCCCATGTTCTTCGTCCATGTAGTTTAGGTGGGGTGAGCCCACTTTTGAGCATCAGAGGTGGCATGTATCCTAATCCAGGGCAGAATTCTCCATTGCTCTGGCCATGGAGACTGCATGAGAAATTGGCATCTGACCTTCATTTGCCAATCAGAGTCTCCACCAGGATTATTGCTGGAATTATCGTATAGAAAACTCACTCTTTCTACAGGGCTGCTGGATAAGAGAGTGGGCTCTAAACCTATAGCTTCCATGGAACATCTTTGCTACCATGTGGGCAAAGACTGAGAATGAAACCAACACAGAGGAAGACAGTGAAGGGGGAAGAAGTGAAAGGGAGCTATTCCTCATAATATCAATTATTAACCTGGATCTAACTTTTTTCTACCCCAGCACTTTTCAGTTGCATAAATCAATAAATTGCCTTTTGTTGTTTGAAGCAGTTGCGTTTCTGTTACCTGTAACCCAAAGTCTTGACAAAGATGTTTTGGAGCATCTCCACTGTGTGAGGCACTTGCTCAGGACTCCAAGATTCAAAGACAAGCCAGACATCACTCCTGCACTCAAGGAGCCCTCAACCTAGTAATGAAAATAAGACCAATACACAAATATCTATAATCAAAGATGTCCGTGTTATCAGCCTGATCCAGCTCGAAGAGCTTTGATTGTAGGATTGCAGTAAAGTGAGAGATAATTTGCAGGTGGGGAGAAGTTGGAGCATTAAAGATGTGAGGGACAGAATCCCTGCAGAAGGAATGGCTTGGGCAAGGGTACAATGGTGGGTAAAGTTCACTGTATATCCTAAAGAGCTTTAGGTCATCAATAGTGACTGAAGGGTAGGATTTAGGTTAAAAGAAAGTTCCCAGGAAAACAAAATAGGCTGGAGAAATGATTTGTTTGGAATGACCTGTGGAGGCTCTGACTGCAGTCTGAGTATGGAGGGTGAAGTAATGAGGAAGATTCACTTGGCAGCAGGGAGAAGAGATGGGACGCAGGGAGACCTGTTAGGCCACTGCGATTGTCCAGTTGAAACGTTGTGCAGGGCTGGGAAGGACCAGATGGAAAAAGAAGGCTGGAGGCGGATGGAATCCAGCTTCTGAGAACATTCTGCAGAGAGGCTTTGGCCATATTTGCTCAAGAATCTTCCTCGTGATATCATTTTAAAGCCATAGTTTTTATTTTATGTTAAACATTGTCAGAGGGAGTGGTGGCAGATTCATCCCAGAACGTGAGCCAACCCGCCTGGCATGCACACTTTTAATGGCATTCCAGACCTCAGGGCCTGGCAACCTCCCCCAGATCCCTGCCCCTGAGCTGGCTCCTGCCTTGCCTGGAGTTGGGATATAGGAGGGAGTGTTTATCCTCATACCAGAAGGTCCGGGAGCCGAGACACCAACCCTCCCGCTCATGAAGCAGGTACAGCTCCGCCTTCTTAGAGATGCTACCACACTGACTTTGGATTTAGTGCCGTTCTGATCACACCTTAACTCCTCTGGCTCTCTGCCCTCCTCACTCACAATTCTTGGTCAAGACCTGTCAGCACCATCAGCACTACTCCCCAGTCCAAGCCACCACTGTCTCTCATGTGGGTTATTGTAGTGACCTCCTAGCTGGTCTCCTGGTTTCTATTCTTATCCCTCTGCAGTCTATACTTAAAAAAGAAGCTACCATGATCCTTTAAAAACACAATTCAGACCCTGTGACCCCTCTTCTAAAACCTTCCGATGGCTTCCTGATTCTGTTAAATCAGAAAATCCTGAATCCCTACCATGGCCTAATAGACCTTCCATGATCTGACCCTTGGCTAGCTCTTCAGCTTTATTCCTTAACACCATGCCCTACCTCCATCCCTCTGAGCCTTTACCCTACCATGCCCTACCTCCATCCCTCTGAGCCTTTACACTTGCTATTCTACCTACCTCTGCTTGACTGCTTACCTTCTCTTCAGGGTTAATAACACATCTCGGGAAGCGGGTGTGGCTCAATCGATAGAGCTCCCGTTTACCATATGGGAGGCCCCGGGTTCGCTTCCCGGGGCCTCCTTGTGAGGGCAGGCCAGCCCGCGCGGTGCGGTGGGCTGAAGCAGCGGGACCTCACACCAAGCGGGAGATAAGCAGACACGGAGAAAACACACAGCGAATGGACACACCAAGCACAAGCAGCAAGGGGGGGAGATAAATAAATAAATAAATAAATCTTAAAAAAAATAATAAAAATAACACATCTCATCATAATAAAATCTTGTATCTGTCAGGATAGGCTAAGATATGCTGCAGTAACAAACAACCTCCAAATCTCAAATCTCAGTGCCTCAAAATCATCAAGGTTTATTTCTCAGTCACCATGCCACATATGCTGTGGCTTGGCAGAGGGGCTATGTTCATTATAGTCACACAAAGTTGACTGAACAGCCACTACCATCTTGAATGTTGCTGGTTGCCATCCTAGAAGAAAAGAGACTCTGGAGGGTCTTAAAATGTCAATTAAATGTGAGAAACAGAAGTGATAAGCATCTCTTCTGCTCATAGCTCTTCAGTCAGTCACTGGCCTCAGCTTATTACTAGGGAAATAAAAAAGTGCAATCCTACCATGTACCTGGGATGTGTAATTATTTGGTGAATAGCACTAATGACAACCACAATGACTGATTTTTTGTGTGTGAGTATGGACAGTGAATAACACAGTTCTTTCCCCATAGGGATTAGTGTCTTCCAGTCCAACAACTATGAACTCTGGTAGAGGCATCCAGGTGGGGTTAGGGTAAGAGGTCGGGGAAGAGTGAGGACAGAAGGAGAGGGTTGGTTACCTCAGCTCAAGCTCAGGGAGAGCTAAGACCATGACTAACTTTGCCTTCTCACTGGCCCAGTCCAAATGATGCATGTAAGAAAATTTGGTGGCCACTTGTCAGGTCCTTCAGGTCAAGGGTACCCTGATAACAGGTGGTGACCTCTGAGGTGTACATTCAGGGACCTGGGAAGATTGCCTTGCTCAGAAATAACTTACCTCCTGATATCTGTAATTATTCCATTAGAGATTCATTCCTTTGATTCTAGAATAGCATTTCACAAGTTATGTCTGCGTAACACTCTTATTAAAAGATGCTCCAGGGTCAAATAAGATTGTGAGATGCCGGGTTAACCAAATTGAATGGGCTTTTTCTCCACAGGCCATTTCAGAGCCTTGTTTAATATGATAATGTGTGTTAGGAAACTTAATGTGCAGCATTTCCCCAATTTCTAAAACAGAGGAACTCCTGCCTCCATGAATGCCTCCCTGACATTCAAGTGGGCAGTTTGGGAAATGCTAGTCTGGAAGCCTTTTCTTTCTTTCTTTCTTTCTTTTTTTCAGGAGGCATTTGGGATTGAACCCAGGACCTTGTACATGGGAAGCAGGTGCTCAACCAACCAATCTGCATCGGCTCCCCTGGAAGAATTTTGAGTCATTATGAGTCCTCTGGGGAAAGTAAATGTTTCCAAGAGGGGTACTTCATGGGAGAACAAAGCAGTGCAGGTAAGGCCTTGGGAGAATGGGGCTCGGGAGGGGAGTTTGGGGAAGGCAGAGAGTCTGAAAGGAAGAGAGCAGGTGTGAAGACCAAAGGTGATTCTGTTGCGAAAGATTGGCCCTGACCTGGAGCATGGCAGAGAAAAAGCTCTGTCAGACCCAAGGCCCATACCAACCCCCAGCCTCGCTGCTGTTCTCCCCGGGAAAGAGGCCTTTTCTCCCTCTCCTGCCCCATGATGCTCATTAGTCCTGCATCCCAAGCTCTGGCCCTGCTTCCCCTTTGCCTCTGCCACATCCCCCAGTACCTTCCCAAGCTAACAGCATGCCAGGCTGCTTCGAGTCTTCATGCCTTAGCTCTTGCAATCCTTCCTACCTGGAATGCCCTCTGCTCTCCTCACTCTTGTCTGGGAAATTACTACTCTTCCTTTAGAAGCCCATGTAGCGGGGAGCAGATGTGGTTCAAGCAGTTGGGTGCCCGCCTACCACATGGGAGGTCCCAGGTTCGGTTCTCAGTGCCTCCTAAAGAAGACGAGCAACACAGCGAGCTGAGACTATGGGCTGGCAAGGTGAGCTGATGCAATAAGATGATGCCACGAGGAGACACAATGAGAGATACAACAAGCAGGGAGCAGATGTGGCTCAAGCAATTGGATGCTTCCTTCCCACATTGGAGGTCCTGGGTTTGGTTTCCCATGCCTCCTAAAAAGAAGGCGAGCACACAACAGACACAGAGAGCAGGCAGCAAGCACAAACAATGAGGAGCGGGATGGGGGTGGGGGGAATAAATAAATAAATCTTTAAAAAGAAAAAAGGTCCATGTAGGCGGCCACCTCCAGGAAGTGGTCCCTGATAGCTTTCCCCTACCCCCTAGTCTTAGCTGGGTATATCCTCCCTCCTGCAGCTCCCATCACACACTGAGCATCTTTAGCATGGCCCTTATCACCTTGCATTGTAATATTCTGTTTTTGTCTCTCTAATCTGGAGTCCCTTGAGGGCAGGTACTATTAAATTTATCTCTATATCCTCACCAGGCAGGAGACAGATGCCGGATAATCAATTGAACCAAGAGACCGGCACAGAGCAGGGAGTGGGTTAAAATCCCCTACTTGTACCACTTTAAAGACTTTCCCAAATTAAAAAATCTCTTCCACATGCTTAAAAACCTTATCCTTGCTTGTCATTGCCAACTTGACTGGCTCACTGATTTTCTGGAGTCTCGAGTCTTCCTTCTCCTTCTCTTGCTGCCCATCCGGTCTCCCTTCTGTCTGACCTGTTCTGTGCTCCAAGCCTCTTCCTGGTCACCATTCATTTGAGCATTATAGACTCAAGTGCCGGTCTGCTCCAGAACACCACATTCATGCTGGCCTTTCCACAAAATCCTGAAGGAGCCTTGGAATATTAATGGCCTGCCCTTAGGTTTATGTTTCCCGAGGTAGGAAGTCAATGCCAGTATCTCCTGGGCTTGAGAAGACAATCTGACTTGAAGTGGGAAGAAGGTGATTTTTAGGACCAAGTTGGCTTTAGAACGATAGAGTAAGAAATAGAAAATGGATGCAGAGGATACAGAGTTTGTTGTCAGCAGCCCACCCAGGGACACAGTACGACTTCCGTGGGCCTCAGAACTTTTGCCCTTGTGGGCCTCTTCCTCCACAAAAAAAGTATGAAAAATTATATTGTACAACTGTGTTAGTATAGAGACAAATAAAATCCAGCCTGGATTCATTATTATTATATTCTTTTTTTCCCGATTTTAAAATAAATTAAAAACAAAACATTTTTGTAGAAGCCATGTCTACTGTGCCTAATGGCTGAGTTAAACCTGAGCCTACCACCCTGCTCACTGCTCCTGGAACACAAAGTGCCCTTCCAACCTTTTGGGTCACGCTGTTCCTTCCACCTGGAATGGCTGTCCCCCTCCCACTCTGCCCCTATTCTCGGACAGATTGCTGCCCAGCTCAAATGTTACTTTCTCTTTGTAATAGGGTTGCCAGATTTAGCAAATTAAAATTCTGGATGCCAAATATGCCTGGTTAAATTTGAATTTCAGATAGACACAATTTTTAGTACAAGTATGACCCATGTGATGTTTGGGCTATACTTATACTAAAAAAAAAAATCATGGTTTATCTGAAATTCAAATATAACTGGGCCTCCTGTATTTTACCTGGCAAGCCTACTCTATAGCTGTCCCTGACCCACTTTCGTATCAAATTTTACTCCCACCTGCTGCTCCTCCGAGATGTTCTAGAACTCTCTACACAACTCATCTTACAGGATATGGCTGACTCCTCTGTATTGCAATTCTCATTAGGCTCACCTGCCACAGGGCTGGGAGTGTGCTTTCTTTTTAGTCCCCCAACTATCTATTTTGAGGGATGACTTGACAGCATTTGGTTTTCATTTCAGTCAGGATGTTGTGTGGACGAGACTAAAACCTCATTAACTCTTGCATGGGGTGATGGTAAAACTTCTGTTTACAAAAATGTGTCCTAAGAAGATACTTTGGTTCAGACATTTCAGTACCTAAGAGAACAAACACCAAAGACCTGTGTTTGAGACCTGTGTGCTCCAGGAAGCAGTGTGGACAGTGTGAGGTCTCGGGCTCCCTCCTTCCCCTGATTCTGGTGTTGGGTAGTAAATCAGCCATGGCCCGAGCTGGACACTGTGTGTTGAAAGGGTATCTTTCTGTTTTTGACACTTAGGTTCAGGAAATTCTGATTTTCTACACTTCCTTGGCAGCGGATTGATTCTTTTCAAAAGTTCTTTTAAACTTTTACTTCACTCAGTGCTCACCCCAGAGTCAAAGCACCTCCCCCTTAACAAAGGAGAAAACCTGCCTGAGGCCATCTCCTGGGCATGAGGCCACATCACACTGTCAGGGCCCGGTGTCTGAATTCCTCATCCAGTGCTCTCACACCATTCCTGGCAGCACGGAATTCAGGACCGGACCCTTCGGAGGTTCACCGTGAGGGGGAGAAAAAGCCTTAAGCCTGTGATGAGGCAAACGCCGGCCTCTCTAAAACACTTGAGACTGGTAAGGATTTTCGGTAAGCGTGGGGAAAAGTTCCTGTTTTTTTTTTACTGCCAAGAATTTCCCAGCTTTCAACACTTTCTCCCTTTCTTGGTTAAGTGACAGTTTCAGAGTTAGACGCTCGTTAATTATGTTGTTATTCATGCTGAGCAAGAAACCACAGTGCCCAAATGCCCAGTGTGTGTGTTCGCGGGAGGTGACCTTTCCGTGGGGAGATGCCCAGCAGTTCCTTCTCTTTATTGATGCAGCTCTCGCCTCCCTCTGCTGCATTTCCCAAAGTAGTTTCACGGGGAGGTCAACAAGCGTTCTGAGAAAGTGTTCAGAACAATAAAAGGATTCATGGTCAAATCCATTTGGGGAATTCTGTACACTGTCCCTAATGGTCACAAAGTTCATGAGTCTAATAGAGACTCTGACACGTTCTACAGCTACAGTTTTAACATAAAAAAAAAACCCACCTAGATGTTATTTAACTCAATGTTTTTCAAGTTTATCTGATCAGAGAAACCATTCTCCCTTTTTTCTTTTTTTCCTTTTTCCCCCATCACACCAGGTTCCCAATCCTGGGAACACATTGGGAAAATGGCTCGAAAAAAGGAGTGAAGGTAAATGGTAGTACAATCTTTGCATCCCCTCTCCAAGTCATTCCTCTGGTGCCAGGATTTTGGCTTAGAGAAAACGTGGCTGGATTCGCACCTGCCCCGGGCCGCTTCCAGCCAGACCTGGCAGGACTACCCGGAGCCCACGAGTTGGTACAGCGACTTGGCGGGGCCCTGACGCGCAGGATGGCATGCACCAGGGAAGGAAGGGCATTTCAGGCCAAGCCTGGCGCCGCACTAACGCTGCCCACGGCAGAGCCGAGGCCGGTGACTACGCAGAGGAGTAATCAGAGCTCCAGGGTTGTTTTGGGCTTTCATACAGTGAGGAGTTAGTCACAAGGCTGCCTGTGACATAACCCAGGGCGTCATCTGAGGAGGAAGTGTGCTCCCCCCCCACCTCAGGGCAGGCACACTTCCGCTCTTTAGCATGTTTTTCTGGTTATCAGAATTCACAGGCTCAGGGCCACAATCTGCACAACCTAAATGGTGTCGCTGGGAGTCCTGCTGTCTCTTGCCTGCCTCAGGGCTTTTGCACAAGCTGCCTCCTCTGCCGGGGATGCCGCTTACTGGGTTATCCCTTAAGTTCAGCTTAAACGTAACCTCTCATTAAAGCAGGCCTCTGGGTTATCTATTATAGGTGCTGTTTGAATTCTTCATAGCATTTACGACCACCTGGAATGCTTATAATTTACTTTCTTGAATATTGTCTGTCTCTCCTCAAGTGAAGTATTCACTCCCTGAGGGCAGAGATTTTTGTTTTGGCCACTGTTGGGTACCAGGTGCCTTGAACGGTGCCTGGTACAGAGAAGACACATCATAAATATTTGTTGAATAAATGAATGACTTTGCAAATTTTTTCCCATCACATTGGTGATTGGCTGTGGGGAGGTGATGGGCAAGGCAACTGACCAACCAGTGGGCTGTGTGGGGCTGAAGGGGACAGCCCTCTAACCCGGGCGCCTCAAAATAAATGCTTATGAATGGGTGCCTGGCCCAGTCGGGGTCCCCAGGTACACGAGGAAGCATAAAAGTACAGAGAGCAATAGAAATGAATTTTTATTCGTAAAAAGTTACAAAATGATATTGTACAAAAATAAAGTCTGTAGAGAACTTTGGTTGTATAACACAAACGACCGAGACAGATCAGAGAAGTCAGAACTTCCAAAGAAGTGCACTCCTTACTACATCAGATGGTAAGGGCAATGATAAAGAAAAATCACAAACTTTACCCTTTTGTGGATTTGGTGGAGCAGTAAATTGCCTATGTGAAAATCTGCTCATGGTGTGCAGGTGATGCCGGGAACAAGCTGTCAACACCCACTGCAATCCTTCAGCCCCGGGGGCAGGGACTCTCCTTGGGCTGCTGCAGGTGACTGAGGTTGAAACCTGGGACCATCAGCCACCAAATCTGCATTATCTGAACTGCACAGATGACCCTGGGGCTTTGCGCTCCATGAACAACCATGTGGCCGGCTTTGTCACTGTTTGGAGCAGGCTGCTTCTCCAAAAGGTCCCTGCTCTGGCCCCAGCAGAGGGTGAGTGAGGCCCTCTTCCTCGATTTCTGAGTCATGCGGGGTGAGGGGGGAGACAGAGAGGGGCGGAGTGATGGAGAACTTGAGTCTTTTGCAGGGGGGAGGGGATTCTGGTAACTGCTGCTTCTTGGTTACTTTGTAAAATTAACATGATTATTTGCCAGAGGCCAGCGGGTCACTTAATTGCTAAATCCATCACAATTTTGTGGTTAAATAGCCACTAAGATAGTTAAAAGAACATCTCCTTGATAAAAACCCCTTTTATGAAATCTGTAATGAGCTCTAATAGAGGGCCCAGTGCATCGTGCGTGTGTCGGCTGCTAGACAAATCTACAATTTGGGGCACTTAGGAGATGGTTGCTCCGATCCTACACTTCCCCCCTGCAGAACCCTTTCATCGTAAAGGTAGACCCTCTTCACGCACTCTGCGCCTGTGTATAAGCCATGGCCAGGCCAGATGCGTCTTCCCCACCCACCCTCCTCAGCCACCTTCTTCCAAGGGTCAGGTATACAGCCAAGGGGCTTTTATGGGAACCAGGCAGCCCCGGCTTCTGGAAGGCCATCAGTGAGCTCCGTGGCCTGCACTGGCCTGCCAGCTTGCTTCTCAGGAAGGCGGAGGGCGGGCAAGGGTGGAGGAAGAGCTGTCGGTCAGGACAAAATGATGGCGACCCGACGGAAACTTTTACTTCACTTTTAGGTCAATAGGAAATCCAGGACTACCTACGGAAAGGAATTTAACCTTTTACATATATGGTTATGCATATTACAGACAGATATATGTGGAGGGGAAACAAAAGCTAAATACAACACGAAGTGGAGCTTATGGTGTATTTGCTCAGTGACGGAGCAACGAAGAAATAAAGCCAAGTGCCAAGGGTCCCTGCACACTGCTCCCGAAAAGGTGGCCCTGCAGAGATGCTCCTTCTGACCTTTTTTTTTTTTAAATGAAACTATGGAAGATGCTGAAATCTAGGGAAACTAACCAGGGATTTTGTTAAAAAGGTAAAGTAAGTGATTTTTGGCTAGCAAACAAAACGAAACAAAACTTTTTAATACTTTGAAAAGCACGGACCCTTGTTCCCAATTAAAATTTTCTTTGTCACCTTTCTTTGTGTTTTGCGAGCACATATACTTTGGCACCTTTGAAAAGATACTTTAATAAATAAGGGAGAAAAGAGAAACTCATTAGTGAACGGTAATAAATAACAATAACTTAAATCTCAATAAATATCTTTGCTATATTTCTGTATCTGAAACGGATGCATTGCATCGAGTAGCTTCTCTGGTCACTGGTGACCACGCATAGACGGAGCTGGGGAGTATGCAACATCTGTCTCTCTGTAAACCGACTGGCACCCGGCAAGTCGCCCTGCCCCAGTGCAGCTGGGCTCCTTCCCACTCGCTCTCCTACAAGAATGCCTCTGAAAACCACAACTTGTTTCCTGTTTCCAAGGGTCTAAAGGAAATACCTTCAGGTTTGTTTTTAGTCATGAGGACAGGCTTTTTGGTTCCTATCCAACTTCTCCCCACCCCACACACCATGTTCAAAATCAATCACCAACCGTTCACAAAGTAGGAAACCTTGGGCCTCAGCTTTCAAATTCAAAGGTTTTTAGCTCTCATGTCTTTCCCTTTCTTCTTCTTCTTTTTGGGGTATGTCTCAACAGAGGGACAGAAAAATAAACCTTTCTTGCTTTCAGCAGTAAAACGTAAGGACAAGTGGGCTTGCACCAGCATTGCTGGTTCTCCGGTATTTTCAAACACGTTTAAACAAACCTCAGGAGACACACTGCTTTGGTTCTTTGAGCGCATCCGCAACTGCACCAGTGACTGGTGACAGTGGACTGTATCAGCTGAAAGGACGGCAACACCCAACCAGGGACACCAGCCCTGAGCTTCTGATGACAGCGGCTGCCGCCCGGGAGAGACCAGTGGGAGGTTTTCTCTCTCCTGTCCAGTTTCCTGTGGCTGGATCTTCCTCTACCAGGCTCCCATGACGGCTGCCTTCCTCCTCCTCCTCCTCCTCAGCTTCCACCTCCGCCTCCTTGGTCCTCATCTTCCATTCTGGGCAAACATTCCCTGGGAACCTTGGTCCCTTTCTTTGCACTGTAGCAGGAATGCAATACACAGCAGTCTCTGGAGCCGGAGTCAGATACATCCACACCTTTTAGCGGAATGCTTTCTTAGAATATGGTAAACCAGGTTATCATCTAAAAACGACAGGTCGTCATCGAAGGCGATGGGTCTGCAACACGCCTGCCCTACTTTGTCACTCACCAGCCTTCTATTTTTGGATAAGTTTTTTAATATTTTGTCATACATTGTCTCAGCTGCATCGCAAGAGCCGCTGCAGTACCTAAAGATCAGTTCCTCCTTGGTTTCGTAGCCCAAACCCAAGTCGGTGACATTTAAATGGATCGCAGTTAAGACACAACCCCGATTTTTGCCCCTCTGGCCTCTGCGACCTTTCCCTCTGGAATTCTCCGGGTTGGCAGCTGCAGACTGCCGATTCCGCTCCCTTCTAGGAAGCACTGCCATTTGTTTATCTGGTGACCTTTTCAGTCTTTTAATGGTGGCTTGAATAAAATCCATGACATCATCAAACTGATCAGGATAATCCCC
>JAQZBX010051140.1:0-19465 GCA_029593785.1 Cabassous unicinctus | reverse complement strand
CGAACCCGGGGCCTCTCATATGGTAAACGGGTGCGCTATCCATTGCGCCACAGCCGCTTCCTGCCGTGAGGTTGCTGCATCAGCCCACCGCACCACTCAGGCCGGCGTGCCCTCACAAGGAGGCCTCGGGGCGCGAACCCGGGCCTCCCATATGGTAAACGGGGGCTCTATCCACTGAGCCACACCCGCTTCCCTCATAAGTTTTGATATAGTGTGTTCTCATTTTCATTCATCTCAATATATTTACTAATTTCATTTACAATTTCTTCTTTGACCTACTGATTGTTTAGAAGTGTATTGTTCAGCCTTCACACATTTCCAAATATTCCCATTTCCTATATATTATTGATTTCCAGTTTCATTCCATTATGAACTGAGAATGTGCTTTCTATAATTTCAATCTTTTTATATTTATTGAGACCTGCCTTGTGACCTAACATGTGGTCTATCCTGGAAAAGATCCATGAGCACTTGAGAAGAAGGTATAACCAACTGATTTGGGATGCAATGTTCTGTATATGTCTGTTAGGTATAGCTCATTTATCATGTTGTTAAAGTTCTCTGTTTCCTTGTGGATCTTCTGCATAGTTGTTCTTTCTAATGATGTGAGTGGTGTGTTGATGTCTCCAACTATTACTGTAGAGATGTCTATTTCTCCCTTCAGTTTTGCCAGAGTTTGCTTCATGTATTTTGGAGCACCCTGGTTAGGTGCATAGACATTTTTGACTGTTATATCTTCCTGGTGGATTGTCCCTTTTATTAATATATAGTGGCTTTCTGTATCTCTTATAACTTTTTTGCATTTAAAGTCCATTTTATCTGATATTGGTATAGCTACCCCTGTTCTTTTTTGGTTACTGTTTGAGTGGAATATTGTTTTCCAACCTTTCACTTTCAGCTGATTTGTATCCCTGGGTCTAAGGTGAGTCTCTTGTAGGCAGCATATGGATGGCTCATGTTTTTTGTTTTTGTTTTTGTTATTTATCCATTCTGTCAGCCTACATCTTTTGATTGAGGAGTTTAATCTATCCACATTTAGTGATATTAGTGTAAATGCATTATTTACTTCCACTATTTTACTCTTTGGTTTTCATATGTCATATCTTATTGTCATCTTTTTATTCTTTTGGTTATCCTTTCTGCTATTCTTGCCTTCTAAACTCTCCTCCAAGCCTCTCTCTCCTGTCTTTTTCTCTCAGGCTGTAAGGCTCCCTTTAATAGCTCCTGGGAAGACAATTCTTTTTTACAAACTCTCCTAGTTGTCTGAGAATATTTTATACTCACCTTCATAGCTGAAGGACAATTTTGCCAGATAACGAATTCTCAGCTGGCATATTTTCTCTTTTAGTACCCTAATTGTATCATACCACTGTCTTCTCACCTCCATGGTTTCTGATGAGAAATCTGCACTAAGTCTTACTGGGCATCACTTGTATTTGATGGGTTGTTTCTCATTTGCTGCTCTCAGAATTTTCTCTTTATCTTTGATGTTTATCATTCTGAGTAGTACGGGTCTTGGAGTAGGTCTATTTGGATTTATTCTGATTGGGGTACACTGTGCTTCTTGGACAATTTCATTTCTTTCATGACTGTTGGGAAATTTTCATCCATTATTTTCTCAAATACTCTTTCTGCCCCTTTGCCTTTCTCTTCTCCCTCTGAAACTCCCATGACATGAATGTTGTTTTCTTTTGTGTTATCATTCAACTCTCCAAGCCCCTGCTCAATTTTTTCCATTCTTTTCTCTCTGTTCTTTTCTGTCTTCAATTGCAGCTATTTTGTCTTCTGTATCACTTATTCTTTCCTCTATCATTTCGAGTCTGCTATTGTATGCCTCTAATGTGTTTTTGATCTTGCCTATCGTGTCTTTCATTCCCATGAGGTCAGTTACTTTTCTATTCAGGTTTTCAAATTCTTCTTTGTGCTCACTCAGTGTCTTCTTGATGTCCTTTGTCTCTTTAGCCATATTGTCTTTCAACTCATTAATTTGATTTTGGAAATTTGTATGAATCTCATTGCTTAGTTGTCTCAAATCCTGTGTCTCATCTGGGGCTTTGATATATTCCTTTGCTTGGGCCATTTCTTCCATTTTCTTAGTATAGATTGTAATTTTTTGCTAATGTCTAATCATCTAATCATGATGGTGAGTTTATTCTGTTGCTCAATTTCTCTCTCTTTTGTAGGGATTCCGTGGCAGGAAATTGTACTATTGCTGTTCTTTGATTCTTGGTTTAACCTGTTCTAGGTCTTTAGGATTGTCCCTGCTAGTTGCTCAAATCTGGGCCCTGGACCCAGTAATGTATTGCAGACCCACTTCCAAGAGCTTTGGGGAGGGAGGCTGTAAAGGCTGGAAAAAGCCTCTCTTACTTATTGACTTTTATTTCCCTCACATTCACTTCTTGGCTAGCCAGCAGATGGTGCTCTTTGGCAGGCCTCTGATTTCAAATCCTGGTTGGAGTGTGTTTGCTGCAACATGGACTGGATCAGTGTTACAGAAGTTTCTGCCTGGAGGCTAAGAGCCTCACAAAGAACAACAGAATAATAGAAGTCCTCCACCAAAAGCTATTAGGCCTATAAAAATATGTGCACAACATTGAACATTAATGAGGGTACAGGTCCCACCTTGTGATACAGTAAGAAAATCTAAAGCCATTCTATTTTATAAAACTATCTTTTGTAGTTGGGTAGTTTCTTCGTTTTAGTAAGGAAATTGCTACTTTTGAGTTGTTAAGGGCTTGAGCAATATGATTGGCTAAAGCCATTATGTGTTTTTCAGTGACAATTGCAGCACTACCTAGCACAAAAATGGCCAATGGGTACAACCACCAGGAGGTGTGCTTTACTCTATATCTAGCTTTGATAGTAAAATTATACAACTCAGGGGGTAACTACCCAACATAACGGATTCCCTCTTGTCATTCCATGCAGACAGAGGTGATGTGATCTAGGGTGACAGAATCAGTCATTAACCATCCTCAACCATTATATACAGCATATCATAATAAAGGCCTGGGCATATTCACTTGTTCCCTTACAAGGGAAAAAATATAATTCTGAGTCTCCTTGAAAGACGGCAACTGAATTTCAGTCTTAAATGAGAAGGTCTTGTTCCAAAGTTGATGAGTCATATTCTGCCATGCCAAGAAGATGTTCCATGCTGTCCAATTTGCAGAAGTTATGGTCCAAGGAAGGCCAGGATAACCCAAGGATGCTATGTCTGTGCAAACCCAACATTGGGTTCAATAGTGAGCATGGGTTACTGCCAAAGCCCACTGTAGAAAGGTATTGGCTAGGGTGCTTTAAGTAAAAAGATAGATGTTTATAGGGAACAATAAAGGGCAGATCATGCTGATCTAACAGTATACATGCAAAATTTCCATTAGTAGATAGCAAAGTACCAGGTAGGGGGGTCCTATGAGGAGCTTCCAATACCATACATTTTCCCCTTCTAAATTCTCTGAGTTTTCTACAGTGACCTCAAAAACTAGTTTAGACATAAGGAGCATCCACATAGACACACAAAGGGCCCCAGCTATTATGGTTTTATTCTGACCAGCCGCCTTCCCTGTTTCCTATACTAACCTCCCTCAACTACCCCTTCAAACAGTTCACAACCTTATTCTTAAGAGGCAGCTGAATGGCAATGGTCATTCTTCTGCAGATGCTTCCTACTGGTTAGGGGCCATAGACCCTGCCTGATGAGGTGTGAAACTCTTGGCTATTCTATTGAAGTTGAGGGAAGGCGGGTCCGGCACTGTGGTTGGAACTGGATGAAAGCCCCACATAACTAATACCTTGTTCTTGAAAGCATTGATTCTGAAGATATAAACTTAGTTAGAATTTTGAAGATACATGGACCTACTAAAAGGATAAGAAAATTGTGGCAAGCTGCCCCAAAAAGAGGGACAGTCATGACATACTAGACCATGGAAATGAGAAAGGCCAGGTGCCTCCAAAAACTGATGGGCTTGATTTTGTAAGTTTCAAATGTTGTCTAGGAAACTGCCATCCCCAGTTACCACAGTGGTGCTTATGCCTAGGGCAACTAGGAGTGGTATGAGGAGAGGCACTGCCCTAGACATGAACTCACAAAGACAATATAGGCAACCATAAGATAAGTATACAACAAGCAAAATAAAGACAATACTTAAGAGAGCCATTCTTTTATCTTATAGGCACATTCATTAATTACTTAGAAAATGAATTAAGTTTACAAAGACTTTTAACATGTTCAGTATCCTTCTGCATATGATCTAGAATAGAAGGTACATTATTATATTCATCAGATATATAGGTACAGCACTTAATACTAACCAGTGCACTAATCAATGTACAAGTTCCTCTCTGAGCTGTAGTTAATAGATCTAAGTTCCAGGTTTGCAATACCCTACATGTTTTCTCTCCATGGGAGCAGGCCATAATGCCAATTGTGTCTGTTTAGGTTCTACTCATATTACTCCTGTAATTATTGCTCCACTTGGTATATCCTTCATACAGCCAGCATGCTACAGCACCATTGGCCCTTGGAGGGAAGCTCCAGTGTTTTACCAGCGTGGTGCATAGTGCCCTTCGGCAATATGAAACAGAGCCAGTTTGGAGGAAATGCACATTGTAAATCTGGCCATATTGAATCATCACTGCTTGCTACAGAAGTCTGAAACTACAACGTACTTTCCATCCACTTCAGGAGCATGTTCAGAGATGTAGTAAATACTTTTATTTTAGGGGTTGTAGTAACCAGCCTAGCCAATAATGCACATGGAGAGGCATGATGCAGAGTGCAGGAGGCCTGGTTTGAATGCACAAAAGAGTTTGATGATATTGAAATCTATCTCTTAATTTTTATATACTTTCTAAATACTTCCAATGCAGTTTATAACATATTAAATAGATTTAACTATTTTTAATACTTTATTTTTTTATTAGTAACCAGCAATCAGTTAGGAATTCTTGAGTAGTATAAATGCACTTAAACAGTAATTCAGCAGTTTAGACAGACATTTAACACTTATATATTCTGGATTACTCTTCAGGAGTATACTTAGACTTGAATTCAGGAGTAAGCTATTGATTCAAAACTGCAAGATCTTTTTAACACCTTGATAAAAATTCTGATAAAAAAAAATGTGAATAAAACTTAAAACATTGTCAAAATAACATCCAATTTAAACTCTTCCACAATTTACAGAAGTATTATGAGCTTTCAGTTTTGTAATATAATTTTAATTGCAGGCTTACAAAAACTGCTAGCATTTTTTTTTCTATTTTTTCTCTTTTAGAGTTGTCTGGTTCAAAGTTACTAAACTTTAACAGAACAAATTTTGTTAATGTGGCTATCCAGACCTAATTAGAATTAACATGGAAACAGAACAGAGAACATTAATGTTGCTAAGTTTTCCCACTTCTCCAGTAGTTAAACTAATTCTATTAGCTACATTAGTCCACAAGCGCACCAACCAGGTGGCAAGGGGTTCACAAAGTTGCCGCCGGAATGTTTTCCCTATTTTAGTTAAATGTTCTTGCAGCATGTGCTGTACTCGCATCAGTGTTTTTGGGGCAGCCTCATACTCACACGGAGTTCTATGACAGTCAAGCAAGTAGGTGACGCCATATTCCTTCAGCAGTCCTACTCATCCAGGAGGGCAGACATCCCTCTCCACATGGACATATAGACCAACCCAGGATTTCCCCTGTGGATTCTCCTTTTTCTGGGCTCATGCCTGCTACTGCCAGTGGTCCTTCAGTCTCCTGGCTCATGGCTCGCCTTTTGTTACAATCCAACTCCTGAAGAGCATGAGTTGGTGCAGCCGCAAGACCAAAGAACACACCTGGCATTTAGTCAGGCATAAGTTTTATTGGCACTTACAAACAGGAAATGCTTCTTTGATAATAATGAATGAAGTTGGTGCTCTGCAAAAAGATGAGAAAATAAGGGGTGATATATAAGTTGTTTCAGAACAAGGATATTCCATAGGGTATGAGAAAAGAGTTCCTGCAGGGTCACGTGAAGCATACACAGGGGATCTGGTGATATTTTCACTACCTTCACAGGAAGGACGTTTACCAAGAATGTTTACTGCTTTGGGAAGATTATAGTTTACGATACTATCTAAGCATTCTCCCCCTCTGGGAAGGGTTGTTAACTTTTAACTTATGTCTAGGTCATGCAGGCAGCTACATGCTGAGGACTTAGAGGGGGGCCTTGGGTCCCCACACCACATGTTTTAGTTTGCTAAAGGATGCCAATGCAAAATACCAGAAATGGGTTGGCTTTTATAAAGGGAATTTATTAGGTTAAAAGCTTACAGTTCTGAGGCTGTGAAAATGTCCAAATCAAGGCATCATCAGAGATGCTGTCTCACCAAAGACTGGTTGCTGGTGATCCTGGACCTCTGCCATGTGCTGATTTTAGTCTCTGGTCTCTTTCTTAGCCTCTCAGAGTTTCTGTCTTTCTGTGGTTGCAAGCGATCTTGGAGTCTTCTCTCACATGGCAGCTTTCTTCTCCCCTCTCCTCCATTTATATAGGACTCCAGTAAAGGATTAAGACCCACCCTGAGTCCCACTATCTAATCAAAGGCCCTTTACCAATGCAATCTAATCAAAAGTGATCTAATCAGATGACCCTTAATAGAATCTAATCAAAAGGCCCCACGTACAATTTTCTGGGGTCCACAAATACTCAAACCAGCACACCACACATTGCAAACAGGGACAGATATAGGCATAAAAATGGATATCCATATGGATAATAAGATTTAAAACACATGCAGCAGTAGAAAAGACATTATAATTCCCATGTACTCATCAAAAAACATAAATAACGAGCAACTCATATCTAGTCTTTTTCCTTTTATACTCCTACCTACTCCTGCTAACCTACCTTGATTATTTAGGAGCAAATTCCAGACATCATATCATCCAAAAATATTTCAAAATGTATTTCTAAAATATAAGGGCAGTTAAAAATATAACTACTATCATGCTAAAAATCTTTGTCTTATATCATCAAATATCCAACTTGTGCTCATATTTATGTCTCAATTTTATGCAGTCTGTCTTAATTTTTTATACATTTTGTTCAAATCATGATCCTAATAAGGTCTGTTCTCTGCCATTGCAAATTTTCTTCTGTCTCTTAGGTCCTCTTTAAACTCTATCTTATTTTTCCTTGCACTTTATTTCTTGAAAACACTAGGTTGTTAGCCCTATGAAGTTTCCCACAAGCTGGATTTAGATGATTAGACCCCCATGGCTTAAAAGCTCTCTCATCCATTTCTTAATCTATGAATTTATAGTTAGATATAGAGGCTTGATCAGATAGAGGTTTGATTTTTTTTTTGGAAAAATAATTCATAGCTGTTGTTCTATATTTTCATCAGGAAGCATATAATGCCTGATGTGACAGCTGGAGATTATTTTTTGTGAATACCAAAAGGAGAAAGATTATGTTTGTAAACTAATCTATTCCTCTGAGTGTGATACCCTTTCGATGCATTAAATTCAGTGAGGGGCCTCTGATTAAGTTTACTTGACAAAATCAATTTAGGGCTTCTGATTGGGCTACATCAGTAAGGCATAACTCAGGTTGAGTCCCCACCCCCTTGGTGGGCTGATATAAATGGACACTCACTTGAGATAGACACAGGAAAAGAGAGAGCTCTATCATTTTTTATCCTGGGGTCTGGGGAGAGATGAGCCATTTGCCTGATAGTTTCCAGCTGACCTTGGGAAGAGAGTCGACACTAACATAGGAAGTCCTGAGAGACAACCCTGTGCCAGCCTACAGATGAGATTGGGAAGAAGCTGGGCCCATGGAGCTTCAAGAGGAAGAGGAAGCCCGAGAAGGAGAGACCAGGCAGAGATCAGCGACCATCTTGCTTCAACATGTGGCAGCTGACTTTGGTAAGAAAGCAATCTTGAGTTGGACTCTTTAGGGCCTTGTAACTGTAAGCTTCCACGCCCAAATGAATACCCTTTATAAAAGCCAACAGATTTCTGGTACTTTGCATCAGCACCCCTTTGGCAGACTAATACATGCCCTCACTGCACCTGTCCAGAGCTTTCCAAGCAGCTGGCTTCCCTGAGAACTCAACAGTGCCTTTATCTGAGGGCCTTCCTCAATCATCCACAATGACTAAAGCCCTCTCCACCTGACCAAACAGAAAAGGCCTCCTTCAGCCGTTCATTGGACATGTACTGAGGAAGGTTTCTGATTGTAAGGGATGTACTATGGCAGACAAGGTGCACACGCAGCTGCTTTCCACAGAGTGGCATGTTGTCCAGCTCCACTTTGGCAGTCTCCAATAGGGTTCAAGTCTCCAAGAGGATAAAGCCAAAGCTTTTATCCTTATGAATGAAGATCTTGCCTGCTTCCCCATATTTTTCAAATAGTTTCCTCATTTCCTCCCCACTGATGTCAGGAGGAAGATTGTCTACAAATCTTGGTTTCCTAAAATTCTTCAGGTCAATAGTCAAGCCTTCATTTTGTACTGGCCTGTTGCCCATTTGCAGATATTGGTGGTGGTGGCAGTGACTGCTGTTGCTGCGGGTGGTGCTGCCGGTGGTGATGCTGATGGTGCTTCCTTGGAGTATTGTTTTGTTTGCACACGTTACAAGTTTTATTTCTGTACATTTCTCTATCCTTTACCAACTGTTCTCTCCTCAGAGCAGACTACACAGCCTCTACCACCCCAAGAAAAAAGAACATGTGCCCAATTGATTTTTGACAAGGTTGCCAAGTCCACTCAACTGGGACATAACAGTTTCTTCAATAAATGGTGCTGGGAAAACTTGTTATCCATATCCAAAACAATGAAAGAAGACCCCTGTATCTCATACCTTATACATAAATTAACTCAAAATGGATCAAAGACCTAAATATAAGAGCCAGGACAATAAAACTCCTAGAACAGGGGTTCTTAACCTTTTTTTGTTCCACGGACCCCTTTGCCAGTCAGGTGAAAACAATGGACCCCTTACTAAGTCCACACTATAACTGTGTATTATTTAATAAATATACCATGCACCAACATGTCCCCACAAGAATAATGATTTTTTGAATTTTAATTCAAGCTCATGGACCCCTAGTTAAGAACCCTGACCTAGAAGAAAATGTAGGGAAGAATCTTTAAGATCTTGTGGTAGGAAATAGTTTCTTAGATTTTATACCCAAAGCACAAGCATCGAAAGAGAAAAAAATAGGACCTCCTCAAAATAAATACTTTTAAGCTTCAAAGTGTGGAATTATACATGTGATTGTGGTGGAAAGTGGAAATTTAGAGCCGTTTATGCCTCTAGAAAGAAAGCTAGAGGATAAAGCATGGGATGGTATAACACAAAGAACCTGGTTGTAGATAACTCTGGTTAACAGTACAAAGATAAGAATGTTCTTTCATGAACTAGAACAAATGTATGTCACTATTATAAGGTGTTAATAATTAGGTGGTACATGGGGAGAAATTTCACCTAATGCAAACGATGCACTATAGTTAAAAATAATATCTTGATAGTCTCTCATCAATTGTAACAAAGGTACCACTCCAATGCTAAGTGTCAATAATAGGGGAGTATAAGTGGTATAGGGTTTTTCTTTTGGAGTAGTGAATATGTTCTAAAACTGATTGTAGTGAAGAATGAACAACTCTCTGACTATACTGACAGTCATTGAACACTTCGGATGGATTGTATGGTGTGTAAATATATCTCAATAAAACTGCTTTAAAAATTATAACAATATATGGCCTCACTGAATCACATATCTTCTATACTATAGCTTCTCTAGTCTTCTTGGTTATTCTATAAAATATAATGCTTCTATTTCTTTATTTAGGATTTCCTCTCAATCTGAGATGCCTTTTCCCTAGTTTTTCAGATTCATCAAAATGTCATCTCTTTCGTGATACACTCTCTGAGCCCTCCAATCAGCTAGTTCCCTATATTTTGTCTTCTTTTAATACATTACGAATTCATCTATTGACCACTTATTTAATTGTATAATTTATTTTGTATTTTAGTTAGTTGTATACATGTTTGATGGTTTCTCTACACAATATTGTAGTTTAAAACCTTTCTGTGGTTCAAATATCCTTATTCTGCTTTGAAGGGTACGACATTTCTTCAAATTTTCCCTTTACTAAAGCTAAGCTGCATAAAAAAAGACTCCTTACAAATACATACTCAGTCATCTCTCTGTATCTTAGTTTCCTTTAAAGAATATAACCATATACTAACTACAAGGCTGAGGAAGGGAAGTTACAATATGAACTTTGAACATCTCATTGTGCTAAAATATAAAAATAACACAGGCACATAAAAAAGATAGAGGAGACTGATTGAATTGAATAGGCTGCCACTGGCCAAATCTTTGGCAACTGGGGATCAAAATAAATGAGAACAGTAAAGGTTTATAACCCACTAAATAAAACAAGAACCCATGGATCCATATTGATTCAATAGATGAGTAGAGAGAGAGTAATAGAGGTAGGTAGGGAGAAGGCAAAGCTCTTTCTTACAATAGAATGCTAATGAATAAAGAAGAAATGGAGTTTGAATATCACAATTTTGAAACCACCACAGTAAAAACTGATTTAGGCAAGAATCATTAATAAATACTAAATCTACAGTGGAGGAAATTTGATGAGTAACAGGCTATTTACATAGTTTCAAGGTCCCTCCCCTCAAAAATAACTTACTAATTTCAAAATGAAAAATATTAATGATAAGGTGGAGAAACTGAAGCCTTAACCAAATGTTCAAACTTAACACTACCAATAAGGGGCAAATAGATATCATATGCTTCCAGATGTGAAATCCTGAGAAGAACAAACATAAGTTATGTAGTACTGGGGACAGGGATGTATACTATGAACGTAATCTTAAGGAAACATAAGGCAAACCCAAATTGTAGAACATTATTTAAAAATAATCTTCCTGTGTTCTTCAAAAATGTCAATGTCATAAAATCTGATGAATTGTTTGTTCCAAATTAAAGGAGGCTAAAGTGACATGACAATTAAATGCAATACATGAAACTATACAGAAAAAATAAATGCTATAATAAACATTATGGGAAATTGATATAATTGAAATATGAATTATAGATTAAATAAAAGTTTTATATCAAAGTTAAATTTGTTATGTAAGAAAATATCCTGTTCTTAGGAAGTATATACTGAAGTAATAAAGTATAAAGGGGCATGATACATACAACCTACAGAAAAAAATACAGGGTGAGAGATAAAAGAGATATATATTTATACTTATGTTATATATGATTATCTACATTTTGAACATTTACAAAAAGTTTTTTCCCATCTTATGAATTTGATAGTGTTTTGAATTTTGTTTTCCATCACAAAAAGATCCATGCAAAGGAACTTCATGAATCTGAAATCTATTTCTTTCATCAAAAGATAATTTAAGTTAAACTATACAAAATAAATTGTAAAAATTGGCTACTGATGAAGGATTGAAGATGATGTTGAAAATATAGTATCACTTGCTTCATTTTCAATAAAAATTTAAAAGGAATACTCTGAGCTTACTGATAATGCTTTAAAATATCTTCTTCCATTCCTGTCAGCCTACCTCTGTGAGGCTACAGTCTTTACTATCAGTGTTATTAAAATAAACATAGAAATAGTTTAGATATACAACATCCCCTGCAAATAGCATCACAATCTAAATTAGATAAATTATCAAGAAGCAAAGCTCATTGTTACATTAAAATCTTCAAATATAGATATAATGGTGTTTGTTTAGGGAATTTCTATTTCCTTCATAGCTTTTTGCTTATATGATCGCAGAATGAAAATAATTATTATGAGCATAATAGAGATTCTCTATAATATTCATCTATATCATATTTTCAAGGAACAACTTGTACACTTTCTTTTTCTATGCTAAGTCATAGACATGTCATTCGTAGCAGAGAATCACTCTCAGATAGTCTTAAACCTGCTGGTGACAATTCGTAAAAGAAGACAATATTTAGTATATATAAGACTTATCCTTTCTGAATACATTTCAAGGCTCCAATATGGCAAAATAAATGTAGCTTAACTATCTTCATGTGCACCCCTAACTTCCTCTGAAAGCATCATTACTGCCAGAAATGCTTACCGTCAACTAGAAAGTGTTCTTGTAAATTCTGAAATTCCTTATTTGTGAGCTCCACCCCCTTCCTCTCCAGAATTTTGCTTAGCTTTCGTGTGTGAACCTTCCCTCCTTAAGAAAGATAAGCAGAGTTAAAAACACCCACACACATATAAATAAGGTATGGGTATGAAGATACTGTATTTCTATGTTGCATGCTTCTCCTCACTTTCAATATAAAAAGCAAAGCTGCACAACTGAAATTTGTTCCAAAATTCAAATAAAATAAATGGCAAAATTGGACATTTATCCTGATATCATTAATCCTAGTTCACAGATTAGAATTATACCTCTGACAACAAACCTAAATCAAATTTTAAAAATGTGAAGTTGGTAATTGTCCATTAAATTTCATCTTATAGATAATAATTCAATTATTTTTGACCACTAGTTACCACCTATACCAGGAGCAGTATTTGTTCCCCTATATCCCATCCCACCCTTCTAGATTTCCAACTAGTTAGTTATCCACAGAAATAACTTAATTTATAATATCACTGTTTTATAATATCACTGTTTCTGTTCAGGTCTACGGCGTGGCCACTTTAATAAAACCAGAGTAAATTATATTATTTAGAAAAAATATAGAGAGATCATGAAATTTATTCAGTATTTCAGTAGTACAGATTCTTTGTTCATACTAAAGAAATTTAGTATCAATGGATGCAAATTGTCAATCAATAAATTATGTTAGCATTTTACTACTCATGATATAATATGAACCTTAAATAAACAATGCCAAAAACTTTCAAAGCAAAATACATAAGAATAAAAGAAAATATGGACATTTGTTATGTTGGTCTTGGGCTGTAAACAAAGGGTGATATTTTTGGTTCCTCTTTATGCTTTCCTTGTATTATCCAAGCTTTGCATATTATGGACATGCATTCTTGTAATCATGGATAGACATTTAATATAGGCTTTATTAAAATATTTTCCAAAAGGTCAAGATTTTAGTTTTATGTCTTCTTGTCTTAGTAATCACTCACCTTTAAGAATCTTCATGGTATTCATCAATTTAAGCTGATTTATCTTCCCATCAGCTGTGAGATAACATACAAGGTTTTAAACAGAAATAGTAATTACTATGGGAACCCAAAAAAGAAAGCACTAAGACTTGAATTTATAAAAATTAATTTAAGCAGCAAACTTTAAAAAATCATTTGTCTTGGAATTTTACCTTCTCATATGGAATACAGTTGTAACTATTTTTATGGTACCTAACAATATCCAATATATGAAAAATACATTTTAGAATTTAAAATAGTCTCTGAGTTATTATATGTAATCTATAATCCAATAACTTTTGAGAGTACATTGGAAAAAACATGATGTCACTGTCAAACAAACAAACAAAAACCTTCAATGGCTCCCCACACACTATTTGGATGAAGTCCAGACAATCTACGATCTAACTCTGCCTACTTCTGTAGCTCCGACTTTTCTTAAACTACTCTCCAATGGATTCAATTACTTAGTTTCCTAAAAAGCAACCATTTTTCCCTTCCTCCTAATCTCCCTCCTTCCCATCCTTCCCACAAATGTTTATTGTACACGTATTCTCAATAATGTGGAATTTTTGACACTTTATTTTGCATTTTCCTTCATATTTGTCACCCCCCCCAAATAAATTATAAATTCCTTGATGGCAGGAGCAGGCCTAATTCACCTTTGTATCCCTTGTGCCCATTACAGCTCATAGCACATCTGATGTCCTCAATAAATGTTTATTTAATGAATAAATAAGAAAATTAAAAATTAAACACAGGGAATTAGACTTATTTCTTTCTATTTAAGACTAAATTTCTTAGCTACTATGACTCACCCCTTTATTACAGCAGCAACTTACTGATCTCTTTCACATCTATATTCTGGCACTGATAGTTCAATATAAAAGGGGGAAATAACATTTTTTAGATGTTATTTATGTTACTTTAAAAATTCTTGGACTAATACTACAAAAGAAACATAGCCCTGGTACATAGTAAGTGTTGTGTAAATGAGCACTACCTTTATTAATATCATTGTTTAACCAATGATAGTAATAAATATATATCAGAATTATATAAAACTTCTGGCATAGGTTGCTCTTAGTAACTTGTAAGGCAGAACTTAATTTACTTTATTCTTCTCATTCTTTTCACTGTCTCCCCCAATTTTCCTATTTTCCTGCTTATGTTATGGCCTTCCAATGGTCTTAATGATGCTCCTGAAACTACTTAGGTTACTTGGTTACATTTAAGCTCCAAATATTTTTTGTATCACAATCTTAATATTCATTTAAAATCTTAGTGTTCATTTTTAAAATCACAACAGTAATAAACACAGAAACACACACAGGGGAGTGGATGTAGCTCAAGCAGTTGAGCACCCACCTCCCACATGGGAGGTTCTCGGTTAGGTTCCAGTGCCTCCTAAAGGAAAAATAAACAGACAATGAGCAAACAAGCAACGAGCAGACAATGAGCAGGGAGTGGATGTGGCTGAAACAGTTGAGCACCCACCTCCCACATGGGAGGTCCCAGATTCAGTTCCCAGTGCCTCCTAAAGGAAAAAAAACAAAACAAAACACATATTCCCTTCTTTAGTACTGGATATTTGTGTGATTTTACATTACTTAAAAGGACAATATAAGCATTTCTTATAATTAAGCTTAAAAGCCCTATTTGAAGGGTAACAACATAAATGAGATGCTCACCATTAACTGGGAGATGATTTACCAGGTCTTTATATTCCTTATTTGTAAGGTCAATCCCCATACCATCCAGGAAATTTTGCAGGTTACCGACTTCAGTTTTTTCTTTGAAGACATGGAAAAGTGAATAACAAGAAATTGAGATTTTCTAATGATTGTGAAGTGTGAAAATGCCATGGTTTATTGTGATAAAGAAACTTACAAACTCTATATTCAGTAGAGTACAGAGAGTTAAAATAGAAATATTTCCCTTAATTATGCTTTAGTGGATCATGGTAAATGGCCAAGGACAGAGTAAAAATTGTTGGGTATTATATGGTAACATAGATAACCTGTCCATATCAATACAACTTGAAAGCAGGGGCTTGACTTTAGTCTTAATTTGTAAATTTGTTACTTAATTCTTAAATTAGTAACAGTAGTTACTACTATTGATTTTTCATCTGATAATAGTAAATATGTTTCATGTTGATTTTTCTATGATATTTAAGTTCTAAGTTTACATTAGCAACATAAAACTTTTTAATGTTTAGTATCTTTATATTATATGACCTTTGGAAAATGCAGATAAACACATAAAAGAATAGAAAATTTTCTTCCCATGAAATATATTCTCATAAGTAGTACTAAAGCCTACAGTGGAGAAATAACTTAAAAAGCATGAGACACTCAGGATGGCGATGAAGACACCTTTTTTCTCCCTTTCTTTCCAAGACCCCATTAAATTTTGGATTGAAATTGGGGGAAGGGGATGAACTCATAATATCAACGAGAATAAGTGGGGAGGGTAGATGCAGACATAAGTAGAAGAGAAGTTTTAGATTCATGGAAGTCAGAAAACACATTAAAGGATGCTCACTCATCTATTCATCATTAAACAGATGTTTTGTTAAGTGCCTTCTATGTGCTAGGCACTATCCAAGGTATTAGGAATACGCCGGTGAATCAAACAGAGAAAGTCTCTGCCTCAGTAGTTTATATTCTAGTTTGGAGAGACATATGATAATGAAGTAACAAGTAGATATGATGGATAAAAGAGTGGAGGAAACCACAGTGTAAATATCCAAAGAAGGGTGCTCTAGGTGGATGGAGGGAAGGTGTGAAGGAAGCCAATTAGCATAGAAAACCCCCAGAAAAGCTCAATGCCCATATTTTCATAAAATAGTTGGCAGATAATGAGTGTAGAAAGGAGAGGGAGGGGTCTGAAAACAAAGAAATTAACTGAGAGTGGATCTATGGAACAATTGTACTAGTCTTACCCTCACCTTCTCCAAAACCCTAAGCACAGAGTACCAGATAGCTCGGTATTTACTCCCTAACCTAAATATTGGAGAAGTCTTCAGCAAGAGGAGGAAAACCACAGCTATCAAAGTAGATGTTGGTGACTGAGAATAAAGCCCAACTAATTCTGCCATGTGGAGGGCCTCCAACTTTGCTGCTTCTCCACCTGCTTTCTCTAAAGCAAAGCTTGCCAGGTAACTTTTTTTTTTTTTTCATTATATGCAGGGCTCCTAGTCGGTCATCCTGGAGACCTATAAGGTCAACCAATGTACATACACAAAACAAAACAAACTCATCCTGGCTATCAAGCATAATCAGTTCAGTCTGTCATTCTTAACAGACAATTCAGGAAAGGGAAGAAAATTTAAACCAACAAAAACTTCTAACATTTTAAGAGAGATTCTAGAAGATGCTGCACCCATAATGCAAGGCTATGACAACTGAATAAAAAGGAAGCACTCTTAGAAGCTATAAAAAGATTGCTAAACTTAAAACTTCAAGGAATGTGTGATGGTTAATTTAATGTGTCAAATTGACTAGGTTATGATGTTCTGTTGTTTGGCCAAACACTGGCCAGGTTGTTGTGTGGAGGTATTTCATAGATGGTATTAGCATCTATAAGCAGTTGACTTTAAGTAAAGGAAATTACTTCAGTAATGTCCTGGGCCTTATCTAAATAGTTGGAAGTCTTAGGAAGGAGAATTGCTGGTTCCAGGGATCAGAAGGAGTTCTGCTTCAAGATTATACTCTCCACCACTCCTTCCTGAGTTTCTAGCCTAAGGAATTTCTAACTCAAGACATAAACTTGAATTTCCAACCTCTGGCATGCTCTATGGAATTTGGTTTTATCAGCCCCCACAATACATGAGCCAATTCCTTATAATAAATTTGTTGATTCTGTTTCTCTGGAAAACCCTGACCAATACAGAATGGAAGATTAAAAAAGAATAAGTCTTCCAGAACATATAGGGGAAAAAAAATACAAAGAAAGGGAGAACTTCAGAGAAAACATAAGGGACATAGATGATCAATCCAAAGTTCTAATATATTACTAAAAGAATTTCAAGAAAGAGAAAAGAACTAGAGAGGAGGAAATTAACAAATAAAAAATTGAAGAAAAATTCCCAGGTCTTTAGAGAGACACGAGTACTTTCAAACTAAAATGGCTCACAGAGTTCTGAGCAAAATGAATGAAAAACTTAAAAAATTAAAATTTCAGAACTCCAAGGTAAGGTGAAAATCCTTGCCTCAAATATACATAGAGAGAAAAACAAAACAAAACAAAACAACTGTTAATTACAAAGGAGCAAGATTGTCATCAAATTCCTCATCAGCTACACTGGATTTTATGAGTAATAGGTCAAGATTTTCAATATTCTGAATGAAAGTGATTTTGAATCTAGAATTCCATTCCCAGATAAACTTTCACTATAGACAATCTATAATGGAATGGATTCCATGAAATAGATGGAATAAGTAAGAAGCTGGAAGATGTTAGTAATACAACAAAGAAAGTGTTTATTTCTTCTTTTAACAAGAAAATTGAAAAAGGCTAGTAGAAATTTGAGAGGGAAAAAGACAGTCTACATATGAACCGAATTAAAATGTGGCATAACTTTGAGATATTGATAATGTATAAAAAAGAACGTTCTCCATTAGTCATCACAAATGTCATGACACTGAAAGAAGTAAATATAATTTTAGCCCCACTGTGGTGGGTTGAATTGTGTACCCAAAAAAACACATGTTCTTAATGTTAATTTGTATCCCTGTCGGTGTGGACCCTTTGTAAATAGGACCTTTCAAAGATGTTATTTTTAATTAAGTGGTAGTGAGCCTTAATCTGGATTACTGGTAACTGTAAGTCACAGAAGCAGAAAGGAAAGGATATCACTATGTGATTAGGAGGCAGAGATGGAAGCCAAGGAACCCCAAGGATTGCAAGTAGCCAGCATTAGAATGTTACAAATTTTGGGAAGAAAAGCAAGCCTTGCTGATTTCTTGATTTCTAACCTGAAAACCATGAGCCAAAATATTCTTGTTGTTTAAGCCACCCATTGTGTGGTATTTGTCACAGCAGCCTGGCAAATTAAGACACCCACTAATAGGCTCAGAAATTTTAAAAATATGCATGTACATATATACATATGTACATATGTACATGCATATATAATTATATTTTAATAATATTAACTGTATATTTATAATAACATTGTTTAACATTGTTTATTAACATCAAACATTTAAAACAAACTGTTTAACAAAGTATAGAGATGGCAATTCTAGTTATTAACCAGAATAGAGTTGAAATGTTAATAACTTTGATGATTAAAGAATAAAACCAACAGATTTCTGGGACCGAAGAGGAGGATTAAAGGTCTAGTATTCTTAATTATATAGTGGAGAGTCAAGAGATACTGTCCAAAGGATGTGAAATAACAAAGGCCAAAGTTTATTATTTAAAGTTACAATAAATCAACAGAAAAAGTAAAATTAGTCTTTTAAATAACAGCTTGGGAAGGGGAAGGGAGGTAGAGGCCGAATTAGGAGCTAAATCTTCATCATCAGTAGCAGGGAGTCAATAGCTAACACCTAGATCAGAGGATCTCAAGTGTTGCCTGCAGATCCTTGGGTTTTCCTAAGATTCTTTCAGGGAATCCACAAAATCAAAACTATATTCATAATAAGATATTATTGGTCTTTTTTCATTGTGTTGACATTTGCACTGATGGTGAAAAGCAATAGTAGGTAAAACTGATGGCATCTTAGCATAATCAAGGCAGAATACAAAGCAGTACTATTAGTAATTATATTCTTCACCACTATGCATTTGCAGTAAAAAGTAAACATCAATTTTACCTAAGAATGTCTTTATGAAGTAGCAAAAATTATTCATAATTACATGTATTCTTAATGTTATATATGATGAAATGGAAGTACCTAAAGTACTTCTGCTGTATACTGAATTACAAGACTTATTTTGAGAAAAAACTGTGCAATTTGAGTTGTGAGCTGAACCAGCCTTTTTTTTTTTCACAGACACCATTTTTACTTCAAAAAATGACTGACACAAACTGGAGTAATTCAGACTTGAGTAAGACAAAATGAACTTGTCAGACTTCAAGGGGAAAAAATGAGTGTTTGTTGTCAATGATAAAATTTGAGTTTTCAAGTGAATATAAGAATTTTGGATAACTTGAATCGCTACCATGAGGTTGACAGCTACCAAATGGTTAAAGATTTTTTCTAATTTTATGATTTTAAATATATATAATTAAAAATGCCATCTTTTGGAAGATCTACAAAACTCTATGATCCAATATTTTCCAAATGATA
>JAQZBX010051139.1:0-19465 GCA_029593785.1 Cabassous unicinctus | reverse complement strand
CTCATGATTAGGGAAATGCAAATCAAAACTACAATGAGATATCATTTCACACCTATCAGAATGGCCACTATTAAAAAGACAGAGAACTACAAGTGTTGGAGAGGATGTGGAGAGATAGGAACACTTCTTCACTGTTGGTGGGAATGCAGAATGGTACAGCCACTGTGGAGGACTGTTTGGCAGTTCCTAAAGAAGTTGAGTACAGACTTGCCACGTGACCCTGCAATACCACTACTGGGTATATACCCAGAAGAAATGAGAACAGTGACACGAACAGACATCTGCACACCGATGTTCACAGCAACATTATTCACCATTGCCAAAAGGTGGAAACAACCCGGGTATGTATGTATGCATTACTATGAACCAAATATATTGTGTAACATATTGTTTGATTCAAAAAAAATTTTAAATGTATCCATTACATTTACTTGAGAAATGTATATATTTATTCATCTACGTTTACTTTTTAGTTTTTAATTGTCTATATTTTCAATTACTAAATGTACAAATAAAGTAAAAAATATATATATATGTATATATATATATATATATACATATATATATATGTATCTGAAAAATAAAGGAAAAAAAAAAAAGATTTTATTTTATTTACTTTATTTTTCTTTATTTCTCCCCCCCTTCCTTGAGATGGTTCTCTTGTCTGTCTGCTCATGGTTTGCTCACCTTCTCCAGACTGCCTACATGAGAGGCGAGTGCCCAACAGACTGAGCCACATCCACTTCCCTACACCCTTATTCTTAAGGGAGAGCTGAAGGGTGATGGTCATTCTTCTGTAGCTACTTCCTGATGGTTAGGGGTAGTAGTCTAGTCCCTGCCTTACAAGGTGTGACATTCTCTGGCTATTCTATTGAGGTTGAGGGAAGGCGGGTCCAGCACCTGGTTAGAACTGGATGAAATCCCTGCATGACTAATACCTTGTTCTGGACAGCGTTGATTCTGGAAGAAATAAACTTAGAAAATGAATTCAGTTTACAAAGACTTTTAACATGTTCAATATCCTTTTGCATATGATCTAGAATAGAGGAGATATTATTATATTCATCAGGTAGATAGGTACAGCACTAATGCTAATTAATGCACTAATCAATGCACATGTTTCTCTTTGAGCTGCAGTTAATAGCTCTAAGCTCCAGGTTTGCAATACCACACATGCTGTCCCTCAATGGGAGCAGGCCTAATGCCAGTTGTATTTGTTTAACATCTACTCACATTACTCTGGTAAGTATTGCTCCACTTGGCATGCATCCAGCATGCTGCAGCCCTGTTAGCCCCTGGAGGAAGCTGCAGTGTTCCTGGCCTGGGGCACAGCACTCTTTGGCACTATGAAACAGAGCCAGTCTGGAGGCAAAATCTGGTCATATCAAGCCATTGCCAGCTGCCACAGGAGTCCAAAACAGCAAATAGTTTCCATCCACTTCAGGAGCCATGTTCAGAGATGTGGTAGACACTGCTTTTATTGTTTTAGAAGTCGTAGTGACCAATCTAGCCAGTAACTCAAATGTTGAGGCCTGGTTTGAATGCACAAGAGACTTTAACGACACTGATCTACTTCTTTTAATTTTTATATACTTTCTAAATACTTTCAATGAAGTTTATAACATACCAAATGAACTTAACTATTTTTAGTATACTTTATTTTCAGTACTTTACATTTTATTTTTACATCTTTACTATTATTACATTAATTAACAGGTATTTTACTTTAGCAGTATAGGGAAAAACTACTTTCTTTATTATTAAACATTAATTCAGGTTTCTAATTAATAATGGCTTTCTGGAATTAACCATTTAAATATTTCAGTTTAGAAAATGCTTTTGGAGAATTCCTATATACATAAGTTACTTTTACTTTTAAATAAGCTTATTTTTTTTAAAATTTTATTTATTTATTTACTTTTTATCCATTTTAACACCCCCCCCCACCCGTTTTTGCTGTTTTGTGTCTATTCGTTAGGCAATTCTCCGTATCTGTTTCCTACCTCTTCTCTCATCCTTCTCCTCCTGTCTTCACTGGGATTTGATCATGGGAACCTCCGATGTGGGAAAGAGGCGTCCTACCACCTGCGCCACCTCAGCTCCTGGTTTCTTGGCATGTCTCATCTTGGCTGTCCCTTGTGTCACTCTCCTATTATGTCATCATCTTATGGCCCAGAAACTTCAGGAATGAAAGTTTGGGTCACCTCATCAGGCAAAGAACCACGGCCAGCTGAAGCGCTTGCTGAAGGTAATGGGAACATGGAATGGGTAGTGGAAGAAGGTAGTGATAAATATGAACTTCGACCATGTGACCAGTTACAGAAAGGAGGACTGAAATAGTCATGAACCCTTCTTGTTTCGTTATGAGTATGATTGTATATGTACACAAAACGAATTTCTTCATTTTCTTCCCTAACCTTTTCCCATATCATGTGAAAAGTTGTATTGATTACACGTCATAATATTTAAGGATGTCAAGTTTAAGAGTGAATATTACCCAAGGACTTGCACCCTATTCTGTGGGGAATTAATGCGTTTCCAGTTGTATACAGGCGAGTTGAACATTGTTAGGCGGAAATATATATGTATGCTTGTCTGTTATTGTTTTTACTTAGAGACTAAGTATGGTTTAAGGTAGTGTGTATAGTTGCCGAGTTGACAAGGGGTGGATGTGATGGTTAGGCTAATGTGTCAACCCAGCCAGGTAACTGTGTCCAGGTGTTGGGTCCAGCAAGCTGGGCTAATTGTAATACAAGAGCATCTATGGACTTTAGTCACCAGTGAGTTTACTGCATGGATGGCTGATTACATCTGCATCAATCAGGGAGATTGCCGTCAGCAATGGGTGACGCTTTTATCCAATCAGTTGAATGCCTTAAAAGGAGAAGTGATTTCAACATTCAGAGAGAATTTCCCAGCTCATCTTTGGGCAGCCAACTTCTCCCAGAAACTCATCAAGAATCTTTCATCAGACTTTCATGGGAGCCCCTGGTTTGCAGCCTGCCTGCGGAACCTGGACTTGTGCATCCCCATGGTCGTGTGAGAGACTCATAAAATCTCACATTATTGACTGATATCTCCTGTTGATTCTGTTTTCCTAGAGAACCCTGACTAATACAGCTTGTCATCATCTTGCTGCACGGTTAGGCAGGGCCAGGGCGGCTCACCTGAGCACCTTCTATATTGTTCTTTTTTTTCATCAGGAAGTCTCAGGGATCGAACCCAGGTCCCTCCATATGGGAAACAGATGCCCAACCATTTGAGCCACATCTGCCCCCCTAAATAAGCTTATCAAATTCTAATTAGCAATCAATGAAATTTACTTTTATCCATTAAGACTTGTCTTACATTCTTCATTTTTTTCTGTGAAAACTAGTTATTTCACTTTAGGACAGATATATATTTCATTAAACATGAATTTACAATTTTCATTATCTTAAAGATTTAATACATTTATGCCAGTTTATGTTATGAGTAATTTATAAACCTAGGGAGATTACACCCAAGCCAAATAAAATTTTTATTTATTTTTTTTATTTTTTTACTGGGAGGTCCCGGGGATCGAACCCAGGTCCCTCCATATGGGAGACGGATGCCCAACCATTTGAGCCACATCTGTCCCCCCCAAATAAAATTAGAACAATTATAGTTTATGCAAGAAATGTTTTTATTTTCCCCTTTTACAGGAAGCTAAAACCTCTTTCGTCTTTAATAAAAATTTAAAATTGTGAATAACCTTAAAAGCATATTGACTGGGAAGCAGATGTGGCTTAACCAGTTGGGTGCTCACCTACCACATGGGAGGTCCTGGGTTCGGGTCCCAGTGCCTCCCAAAGAAGACGAGCAGATGCCTCACCGCCGCAAACAAGCTAGATGCTGCACCTCCACAATAAGCAGATGCTTAAATGAGCAGATGCCACAAGCCAGCAGATGCCACAGCCCGCAGGGAGCAGATGTGGCTCAGGCCATTGGGCACTCGCCTCTCATGTGGGAGGTCCCGGGTTCGGTTCCCAGTGCTTCCTCGAGAAGATGAGAAAACAATGAGCAGACAGACGAGAGAACCATCTGGGTGTGTGTGTGGGGGGATAAATAAAAAATAAAGTAAAATAAAATAAATCTTTTTTTAAAAAAGCATACTGACTGCTAGGTTCTGGAATATATTATAATTGTTTTATTTGTTTTAATCAAAATTTAGAAAAGTTCTTTACATGGCTTTTATGGACATTTTCCTTTACTTACTGAAATTTGGTAATTGGATTAATTACCCTCATTTTAAGGCTGTTAAAAGGCTTAAGTTGGGAAATTACAGGACAAACTATGATTTTTAATTCCCTAGGCTGCGTTTCCTTGTTTTATCACATCTAGCCTTTTCCCCATTCTTCCTCTTTCTCATCTGGTGAAGAGTCCACAGGGTCCCATGCCTTAGGGTCCCACCCAGGGGTGGTCAATATGCCCTTGGTCCAAGCATATCTACAAGCTAGGGTTTCTCACTGATTATTAACTCAGCACAGGCAATCGGTTAAAGAATCTTTCATCTCTGCCTGTGCTAGGCATGTCCCTTTTTAACTTTAACTTTTCTTCTAAGTGGTGCACAGAGCCCTTTTTCACTTGTTCTGCCTCAGTAGCCACCTGCAAGGCTCCTAACGGGCCATGCTATAGCCGTTGCTGTCTGGCAGTCTCTCTTTTTCTTATTTAAGTGCAGCTGCTCTGCTACCTGCTGTAGCACTGCCAGCACACCTACCGGCATTTTCTGGGCACCCCCGTACTCTCTTGGCCGTCCCCACTCGGCCCTGGAGGGCACCCCTCCCATGGATGTTAGAGGCCAACCCGGGATTTCCCCTGCGGATTCTCCTTTCCCTGAGTCCATGCCTGCTGCTGCGGGTAGTTCTTTGGCCTCCTGGCTGGTGGCTTACCAACTGGTGCAACCCAGCTCCTGAAGGGCATGGGTCAGGGTGTCGAGGGAGTAATAGTTATTGCTAATTCCTTCCCCTGTCCCCAAGGAATAAAAATACTTCTCCACTTAGGTGGCATTTTCCAGTGTAAGCCCCATCAAATTTGGTGGGTACCTTTGGGTATGGCTTGTGGCAATCTCAGTATGAGTCCCTATTCTCTTATAATTTGGGGAAAACCTTGTTCCAATGTTACTTGTGTTCTTTTTGCTGATGGAGTGGACATCGGGGTCCTGAAATGCTCATATGCTGAGGTTTGTCCAGTAATCAGTGCACTATTTACTAGTCTAATTGCTTCCTGTAAACAAGGTGCAACGAGTTGTTTGGAGATAATTGTAGCTGCTGTTTTAAAGTCCCATTCTTCCTTTCTATCAGGCCAGTGGCTTCAGGATTGTATGTCAGGGGAAAATGCCAGGTGATTTTTCTTGCACCAAGTCCTGGACGTGGAGACCTGTAAAATGGGTGCTGTGGTCACTGTCAATGTGTTGTGGGTACCATACATACATGCAGCGGCAGCAATCACTTCTTTTCTTTGCAATTTCCATTTGTCCCTCAGGTTCTCCTGCAGGACCAATAACACTCTGGCTGGCATTTTCAGGGCAATCCCTTACTCACACACTGAGCTGAGCTGTTCTAAAAAACAGGCTACTTTCCCCTACACACTGGAAGCTGGCCACCCGAGGATTGCTGCCACTGACTGTGACACTATGTCTGTGGATTTCCGTTTCCCTCAGCCTGTTTCATTTTTGGTCTCTTAGCTGGCTCGCCAATTGTCTGACCATGAACCTATAGAATAGGTTCTGCCAAAGTTCGATGGGCACTTAAGACCAAAAAATGAAGCAGGCCACTCCATGTAGCAAAATAGAAACAGTTTATGAGGGAACTTACAGACCAGGAAGCTGATCCTGAGCAGCTGCAGGACTTTCAGAGTACTGCCCCATGCCACCTGGTGGGTTACAGGGGGTTATATGGGCAAGAAAAAGGAAGGCACAGAGCCAAGCTGGGGTTTGCCAGATCGTCAGCATGTTTCTTTGAAGTTACTGACACGTAGCAGGAATAGTTTAGTACAGATAGCTATTGTGCTTAGGAATGTGCATGTGTGCTTTAAGATGCACTTATGGGGGTATGTTGTCTTATCTAGGACTTTATGGCTTCTCTCGCTTATGGCCTCACAATATATATGTTTATATATCTTTGGGGGAAAAGGATTATTTCTGAGAGAGAAATAATGATCTTTCATTTTTCATTCATTCATTCAATACACAACGATTGGGGTATCCTGGGCCACCACAGGGCCAAGTGCTGGGTTGAAAGCAGCCCAGGGGCAGAGCAGAGCAGGAGGGTGTGGGGAGAGGAAGGACTCTTGAGCTGGTTGTTTGGCAAGAGCAGGAGGACATGGCCACCAAGGGGAGGCAGGACAAGGCAAGCAGTGAGACTCTCCTGGTGGAGAGCAGGATGGGCTTAACCTTGACCCCAGGGAGGGGCTATTACTAATAAAACTGCTGTGGACATTCATGGCCAAGTCTTTGTGGACGCATGCTTTCATTTCTCTTGGCTAATTACCTAAGAGTGGACTGCCATATGTTAGATGCATATTTCAATTTTTAAGAAACTGCCAAACAGTTTTTTCAAAGTAGTTGTCCTATTTTATCTTCCCACCAGCAGTGTATGAGTGTCAGTCACTGCATACCCACACTATACTTTATATGATGAGTCTTCCAAATTTTAGCCGTTCCAGTGGGTAACAGTAGCTCACATGGTATTAATTGGCATTTCTCTAATGATCAGTGATGCAGATCCACATATCTTCTTTGGTGAAGTGTCTGTTCATATCTTTTGTCCACTTCTTTTGGGATGTTTGTCTTCTTATTGAGTTGCAAAAGTTCTTTATATGTTCTGAATATAAGCCCTTTGGCAGATACATGTATCGGGAATGTTTTCTCCCAGGCTGTGGCTTGCCTTTTGATTTTCTTGGTGGTATCTTTTGAAGCTCATGCTCATTTCTGTGTCATTAAAATATCTAACAGGCAGAAATTCAAGGCAGGGATGGGGATGGGGCGTCACTCAGAAATTAGGAGAAAGTGGAAGTGAAATGGTACAGACTCCGGCATTCTAACTTTTCTAAACCAAACATTTTCATGCCAGGTTTTAAGGTTCCCTTGTCTTAGGCCAGACAAGTCAAACACCAGGCTGACTGGTTTCGTGTTGGACACCTGATCCCCCAGCCCCCACCCCACCCCCCGGCCACTTGCTCTTTTCCACTGGGTACTGTCCGGAGTGAGCATCGCCCCTCGAGATCTCAGACATGCTGCTCCCTGCTGGATCCCTCAGGTAACCACATGGCAGGTGCCCCCTCCCAGGAACACTGGGGCTCCTACCTGTCTCTCCTGGAAGTAGGCAGAGGCTTCCTGCTGGCAGCATATCACTAGGTCAGCTCTGGCCTCAGGGGCAACAGATTTCATTCTTGGAATCTCTGAGGTTTGGTAGGACAAACAGAACCGCTCTGTCCCAGGAAGGAGGACGAAACAGACACACACGTGGCCCCATCCTTCAATGGCAGGAGGGCTGTTGAGCTCTCTGCCAAGACTCAAACCGTCTTTGCCGGCCGGTCGTTGTCAGTGAGCCCTCTAGCGCCTGGGAGGTCTTATTGCAAAGGTAATATGTGACACTGGGGGACAGGCAGCCCCCTCCCAAGATGCTGCCATGGACCAGGGTGCCAGCCGGCATCTTCACCGGCTCTGGGATTTCGGGCCGACTCACCAGAGCCACCTTCTCAGAATGAATTCGGCCCTCCCAGGACGCTGGCTGGATCTAGAGGTCCCGATCCAGTGGGCTGGTGGTATTCTGGTGCCCTCGCCCTTGCAGGTGGGGGCCCGAGCCTCCCTGCTGTGCTGGGGCTGGTGGGCTGGGCCCTGCGAGCTCCAGGTGGTCCCTCAGGGACTTGAAAAGGAAAGATGGCTACATGGGGGCACTCGGCCTTCCCCACCCCACCCCCACCGCCCTGCTGGACCCTTCTCAGAATGCTTTTAAATGCAAAAATCAAAGCACACAGGAGTGCAAAGGAAACCAGTTATATTGAAATACACTGATGAAAATATTCAGAAATCAAAATGCATGATATATGTGCTCCTTGGCTAATGCATTCACAGCAGGTCTAATAATTTCAATAATGTATTTCAAGAGAACAACTGTAACGGCATATGAAATTCTACTGGGTTTGGTGCCTACATGCACCATTGAAGGAAATGCTGGACTTCAGCTGGAGGTTAGTGAAAATAAAGATGGCATTTCCCCATCCAAATTTACAAATCCCTTGGATTCTGTCTGCAGGGACCTTGGGGAGACCCTGGCCGACAGGCAAAGGAGATGCAAATAAGAACAAGCAGCCGCCGATTCAGGGTAGAAACCCCCAGTGTGAGGGTTTCTTTTCAAATCTCACCCCACAGCAGGATGATTCCAAATGGCATGTGGCCACTGTCAGATGCAGACCTGGCCCGAAGCTTTCTGAATCACCTTGAAGAGGGACACCTAGGCAGACCCACAGGCCTCAGCCTAAAGCTTGGGACGGGCCAGACAATGTCCCTGTGTTCTCCTGTTCTCCCCTAACGTCTGGAGGAGGGCACAGTGGAGTCCAACAGGCCCCGTGGTCCCCCATGTGTTGGTGACGGCGCCCTCTTTTGGGGCTGGGTGGCTGGCCTGGCCTCCCTCCCTGGCCTTCCCCTGACCCCTATCCTTGGGACTCCAAGACCCCCAGGCCCTCCTCCTCTGACTTGTCTAGCAGCCACAGTGGCCTGCCGAGGTCGGCCTGCCTCTGCTCCCAGCGTTCCCGTCTCCCAACCCCACCACTACGTGGGAAGAAAGCACCTCCTGCTGCTGGCAGCCCCCTCATCCCTCCTGGGGGGGGGGTGCCTCTGCACATACCCCACCACAAAGAGCCAAGGGGCAGGTATGTCCTCCGGAGCTCAGGCTGGCCGAACAAGCCACTGCGGGTGGGGATGGACAGCGACAGACCCAAACTACACCAAATCTGACAGTGCCCATTTCCTGCCCCTGGGGCCTTGGAGAAATCACAGGCACTCACCATCCCCTCCTGGCATGGGCTGGGACGGACACTCCACGCTGAGCCCTCTCCTTCCACCTTCAGGGATTGAGAGAGAGAACTGTCAGCCTTCCAGGACCCTTGTCCCTGTCGGTTTACAGGGCATTGGGGGAGGTGACGCATGTGACCAAACGGTCTTGGTGAGTATCAAAGGCAAATGCTTCACCCGTGTTTATTCTCTTCTCTGGTACGGTGGGCCCGGAGGGGCCTCACCCACCACTCACCTGACCGCGCAGCCACAGAAGCCAGGGCTCACCTGGAGAGTCTTTGCATTGTTTTCTCACTACAGGGTGAGGATTTATTCTTGTCACAGTCAGCGCCTTTCGGAAACGGCCAGAGACCCAGCCTTGGGGAGAAGTGAGTCCTGCACTGGAAAGAGGCCTGCGGCTGAAGGAGCAGGAGGCCTTTGGGGAGGTGGAGGGGGCGGGTATGGGGGAGAAGCTGAGGCCTCCTGGGTTGCCCTGGGCTTTAACACCCAACACATGTAATCCCTCTTGTAACTACTACCTCTGTCTCTCCCACTGGGGGCTCCCTGGTCCCCAAGACAGCACCTGGCACACAGGCATTAGGGAAAAAAATATGAAGGAAGGAATAAATCAATGTGTAATTGAAGTGAAGGGTTATATTTCCCTCAACCTGATCAGAACACATTTGCATCCATTTTTTTTAAAGGGAGACTCCATATTATACGCATGTTGTTTCCTGAATGTTCCCCCTCCCTGAGATGGCGCCATCTTCTGTTTGCTCGTTGTTTTTGCTCATTGTTTGTGCTCGTTGTTTGCTCATTGTTTTTGTTCATTTTCTGCTAATTGTTTTTTGCTTGTTGTCTGTTTTTTTTCTTTAGGAGGCACCGGAAACCAAACCCAGGACCTCCCATGTGGGAGGTGGGTGCTCAACTGCTTGAGCCACATCTGCTCCCCCATTTGCATAAATTGACACTTTGTTTAAAGATTCATGCTTCCCATCCCCCCCCCTTTTCAAAAGAATCTTTGTCTTTTAATAGAAGAATTTAATCCATTCAAATGTATTGTGATAATGGATATGTGTGAAATTACTTTGATACGTACGTGATGTTTTTTCTTGATGCTCCCCTGTGGTTCCCTGGGTTTTCTTTTCCTTTCTGTGGTGGTGAAGTTCATGTGTCAGCGTGGCCAGGTGATGATGTCCAGTTGTTTGGTCAAGCAAGCAGTGGTCTGACTGTGAAGATATTTCGTGGACTGAAATCATTAGTAAGTTGATTGCATTTATAGCTGATTCTATCTATAATCACCTGAGGAGATTGCCTTTAACAATAAGATTGGGGACGACACTGCCTGCTAGAATCAGGGGGTGGACACTACACACAGGGGTGGGGTGGGCACCCAGCTCTGTGGGGTAGAGATGTGAAGGGCGCTAGGCCAGGCGCCAGCAGTCCTGCTGGCTCTAGCCCACGTCAGCACTCTGCCACTTGGAGTGACCCCTCCTACTTTTCTTAGCTCCTACTTTCATATCTCTCATTTTCCTTCTCCCAGGGGGCTAGTGCCAAATGGTTTCTTCCTGCCAGTTTGGTACCTTCTCTGGTCTCTCAAACCCTGCTCACTCCTCTATTTGTAAAGTGCCAAATAAATCCCCTCCCTCTTTCTCAAAGCACAGTGATGGCCCTGAGCCCTGCCCAGCACCCCAGTGGAGGGGACCTGCCTGCTCTTGCTTTTGGTCACAGATCCTGGGGTACGGCAGGAGTGTTGGCTGGCTGGGGTAAGGGCAGGGTTAGCAGAACCGTAGCCTCCTGCTGCTCCTGCTCCCTAGGGATCCAGGACACAGACGTGGTGCCCAGGCCCAGACCATAAACACTGAGCTGCTAAAACACTTTTTAGTACTAGAGGAGCCCAAGGGAGAAAGGGAAGGCTCACTCCAGGGTAATTTTTGGGGAGAAAGGACTGTACATAAGGACCATATTATCTAGAATCTATTCTACTGTCTGACTTGTTTTGAGACATATTACCTAAATAAAAGATGTTTCTAGAAAGAAAGAGAAGGAAGGAAGGAAGGAAGGAAGGAAGGAAGGAAGGAAGGAAGGAAGGGAGGGAGGGAGGGAGGGAGGGAGGGAGGGAGGGAGGAAGAAAAGACTCATCCAATCAGTTGAAGGCTGTAAAGGAAGAAGTGTTGATTCCAGCAGTAGAGATGGAAGGGAGAGTTTCCATCTCCCTTCAGCTTCTTCTGGGGAATTCTTCAAAACCTTCATCAGAGTTCCCAACTTGCAGTCTGCCCTACGGAATTCAAACTTGCCAATCCCCATGGTCGCATGAGCCAATTCCTGTAATAAATCTCATAATATTTACATTTTATATATATACACCTCTTATATATGAGGCTAGAAGAAGTCCAGAACCCAGATCTCAGCAAGGCTTGCTTTCTCCCGGGCTGTAGCCATCCAGTGCTGGCTGCTGCAGTCCTTGGGGTTCCCTCGTTGCATTTCTGCCTCTGGTCACATGGTGACGTCCTCTCCTTTCAGCTCATCGCAGTTCACTGACTTCTGGCCTCTGGCTCCTCCCTTGGTTTTCTCTGACTCTGGCTTCCAGTTTCTTCTCTTGAGGACTCCGGTAATATAGATTAAGACCCACCCGGATTCAGCTGGTCACACCTGAACTAAAAATAGCATCTTCAAAAGTCCTATTTTGAATGTGTGGTAAGAACGTGCCCCTTGAGGGCGTACATAACTCAATCTACCATACCAGTAATTGAGATGTTATTCTACTACTGGTTACCTTTAAATTAAAAGAAAAAAGGAAAATATATTTGAACCTATATTTTCTTAATTAACAAGCCAAGAATAAAGCTGTTTATGTGACTGCCCTCCCCCCATGAAAATGGAGAGCTCTAACACACTTTGCTCTCTCTTCCTATTTGCTCTCGGAAATTGTTTTATTCAGTCAACAACATTTCCTGGGCATCCCCCACATCCAGACACTGTCGGGCACTTGGACTGCCTGGTGACAATACCGAAAGCCTCGCCTGACGAGCAAAATGCGCCACACGTGGTGCCAGGAGCTTTACGTGTCTGGCCTCACTTAATTTCCCCCAAATCCTCCATGCTGGGTTTTCTCTCAATTAATCTTCCCAGCAACCTGGGAATAGCCTCATCCCAGACTTCCCGGATCCAAGTCCCTGGAGGTGGGGTTTGGGAAGTGTGCTTTAGAAACACAGTGTTGCTATGTCCCCAGGTTGGGGAGCCGCCGAGGCAGAGCCTGTGCCTCCCTGATTTTGCAGAAACGGTAGGCGAGGATGAGGAACTTGCTCAGGGCAGTTCCCCCATCTCCCCAGACCTGCCCCTTGTCCCTCAAGAAAACGAAGCTGCGCGAGGCTCCAACAGCTCAGGTGAGCCTGGCTGTGGCCCTGGGTCGCAGGAGGCTGCGGCCGCTTACCAGCGTTCAGCTCCCGGTTTATCATCCTCAGCCTGGGCAGAGATGGGGTTTAAAGTGAAGAGAGGATGTGCCATCCTGGACCCAAACAAGCTACAAGTAAATCCACACAGTGGAGGCTTCGACCCTAAGGCTCAAAACACACAAACATTCTTTCACCTGGTTAAGGAATTTTTTTAAAATTTTTTTTGGCATTTATCCAGTGTTTATTGCTTGCCAAGCTCTGCTCATTAATTCATTAATAATAAATTATTGCCATTGAACAGATGGAGATATTGAGACTCAAAGAAGTTAAGTAGCTGGCCCAAAGTTGCAGCGCTGAGTACGGAACTAGAATAGACACCAGGGTGTAGGACCTGCCGGCCTAGGTCTGCAGTCTGCCCTCAGCCACTGCTCTCTTCTACACCCCAAGAAGAGATGAGAATTCGAAGCATGAAAGGTTTGAATATCTTTCAGGTACTCAACCCACATGCCACACAACGGAGAAGGCCTCTCGAGCCTCCCATCCTGTCTCACGATGTCCCGCTCTCCTGTACAACAGCCACGTCGGAAGGTCGAAAGAGCCACTAACGGTCCCTTCAGGAAGCTCTGCAGCTGGTTTTCCTTGACTGCGGATGCTGCCCAACAGATTACCAAGGTCATTTTTCTGGTCAGCATTCAACATTGCCCTCCAAGGGAAAATTCCTGCTCCATGTGACAGTATCCTGATTCAGAGATCAAGGATTAAAGTCTCAAGCCTCACAGTTCCAACGCTGAAAAAGATTAAAGTTGGGTTTGTGCAGAAGAACCCACGGAAGAGAAGAGAGCTGGCGAGTTGGTCACTGAATTTCATTGCGCTGTGTGTGAGAGAGAGCTTACATTTTTAAAGAGACTATTCCTCTATGTTATTAGTAACAAACATTAAGTTTTTAATTGTCCTGTATAAATAAAATGGATATTCGCTTAACAATAAAAAGTAATCTCTAAAAAATAAAAAAATTGAAGGTGAATTCAAACCTCCCGCCAGACAGGGATTTTAAACCTGGGAGTGCCATCTAGTGGCTGCAGGGAGGAACTGCCACATCCCTATACTGAACTACAACAAAACTGCCTGGTAACGTTTAAAGTCAAGCTTCCAAGGTTGGAAGGGATTTTAATGAGCAACCTTTCTATTTTACGACTGGCAAAGGTCTCACTTGCGACACGCTCAATGTTACAGATCATGACCTGAAGATAGTGAGTGATTGAGCGACACCAACGGAGAACAGGACGTAATCAGTAGGGGAACGAATATTTACGTGCACCTAACAGGCTTTCCTGCAATCTTTTGGGGCTGAAGCTGGAGAGTGCCGGTTCCATCATCAGGACTGATGCATGTTGTTTCGTGCGCCCTCTTCTGGACACCATAGGTTTGTCAACGACTCTTAAAAAATTGTTTCTCAGAACAGAATAAAATTCATTATGCCCATAGCATTTGTTCATGAGTGTGCTCATTCCTTCAGCAAGTATTTATTGATGCCATCCTGTTACAGCTATTCAGACACTGAATTATTACATGACCATTAAAAAAACACACTACAGAAATGCAACCATTACCACAGCAAGAGGTTAATGATATATTGTTAAACAAAGCAGATGACAAAACAGAAAGGCAGTTATACCAATGTCAGTTTCCTGGTTTTGATATTGTACTACTTATATAAAATGCTTCCACTGGCGAGAGTTGGGGAAGAATACATTGGACCTCTCTGTATTGTGCAACTTCCTGTGAGTTTATAATTATTTCAAAATAAAAAGTTAAAGACAGGGAAGTGGACGTGGCTCAAGTGATTGGGCTCCCGTCTACCATATATGAGGTCCAGGATTTGATTCCTGGGGCCTCCTGGTGAAAGGCAAGCTGGCCCGCACAGAGTGCTGGCCCACGCAGAGTGCTGGCCCGCGCACAACAAAAAGAGACACAGAAGAGAGACAATAAGAGACGCAGCAGACCAGGGAACTGAGGTGGCGCAAGAGATTGAGCTCCTCTCTCCCACTCCAGAAGGTCCCAAGATCAGTTCCCGGTGACGCCTAAAGAGAAGACAAGCAGACACAGAAGAACACGCAGAGAGCAGACAGTGAGCGCAAAACAACGAGGGGTGGGGGTGAGGGTGGGAAATAAATAAATCTTAAAAAAAAAATAGTTAAAGACAACAACGTTGAGAAAAAGAGAACCTGCAGAATGACCCCTCAAAAGACTTGAAGGGAAGACACTTCCTGCCTCTGCCAGCTTCTGGTAACCCAGGCATTCCTTGGCCAATCGTTGTATCACTCCAAATACATGGCCGTACCCCCTCTGTGACTGCATCCAAATTCCCCTCTTCTTTACCAAGTCATCTTTTTAGGGCCCACCATAATCCAGTAGGATCTCAGGTTCAATTAACTAATTCCATCTGCAAGACTCTTTCCATATAAGGTCACATTCACAGGACTTGGGTTGAGAACTTGAACATATATTTTGGGGGGAAACAATTCAACCCACAATGCTGGGTAAGCAGATGGATTATTTGTAGAGGTTTTGTTTGTTTGCTTGCTTGTTTTTTGCTTAGCTGTACTTTCTATAATGAACATGCCTTGCTTTTGAAATGAGGAAAAGAAAAACTTCATATTTGGGGGAAATGAGGCAGCAATAAAACACGTGCAGAAAGGCCTCGAATGCCAGGGCCAGGGTGCTCCGGCAAGGAGGAGGGGTGCTTGAGTAGGCAGGGCATTCCAAGGGAGAGGCAAGGCGTCGGGTTGCCGAGAGGAAAGCAGGGCTGCAGAAGCTGGGGTAGCAGCCAGGGAAGCGGAAGTGTGACAGGTGCAGGGGCAGATGCCATCTTATGTGCTTTGTGTTGACATGTGTCTTGAGGAATTTCCTGTCTAGCCCATTGTGGGTTCCTGGCAGCTGCAGTTGGGAAAGGCTTACCACCGAACCACCCTTTTATAAACATGGCCTCGGACCTGGACATTCAGCAGCTTCATGACCAAACTGGCTGGCTGTGGGGCTGCTGCTCGTGCAAGACCTGGCTCACCAGCAGACAGCAGCCAAACTGACTTTGACACCACCTGCACCCCCAGGGTGGGGGCTGCTGCGGGAGGTGCAGGTTTAGCTACCCCCAGCCTCAATGCTGAGACTCGCAGAGCCACGGGCTGAATGGGGCTTTAAAGGCTATCTGGTCTACCTTTGGGTCGGCTGCCAGGAGCTCCTCTATACATGTCCCAACAGGTGGCCTTCTGGCCTCTACTTGTTCACCTGCAGGAACCAAGCCAGTCACTCCATTTTCAGACAGCTCAAATTATCAGGAAGGTTTTCTTAAACCGCAAGCCTGTCTCCCTGTAACTTCTACCCAAGCAGAAGGCCGGGTTTTACCATCAATCATTTAGATCTTTGAAGACATTCTCCTGTCACTGGTCCTTTCTCCAGACTAATGGGCTTTAGGGCCGCAGCTTTTTGCACATGTGGGCATTCTCCTCACCCGGAGACCTTCCACTGGAACTCCGAGGAGCCCTGTCTTAGTTAGCTGAAGCCCCCCTATGCCCTGTCTCCAGTTTTCTAGCACGCCTCTTGTTCCTGCTGGGATCATCCTGGTGTGTCCTGCTGAGCGGTGCGGTGGGCTGATGTAGCAACCTCACGGCAGGAAGCGGGTGTGGCGCAATGGATAGAGCACCCATTTACCATTATGAGAGGCCCCGGTTCGCTCCCCGGCGCCTCCTTGTGAGGGCAGGCCAGCTCACGCGGCGCTGTGGGCTGATGCGGCAAGACCTCACAGCAAGGGGGAAATAAGCAGACACAGAGAAGACACGCAGCGAATAGACACAGCAGCACAAGCAGCAAGGGGGGGATAAATAAAATAAAATAAATAAATCTTAAAAAAAAATAATAATGTATTTATTTACTATTTCTTTTCATTTTTTTCTTTATTTAAAAAGTAGCTTTAGATTACATAAATGTCACATGGAAAATATAGGTGTAATCTAAAGCTTCTTTAAAAATAAAAATTTAAAATAAAAAAAAAAAAGAAAATATAGGGGATTCCCATATACCCCCTCCCTCACTTTTCCCAATTAACAACATCTTTCATTAGTGTGGTATATTTGTTACAACTGATGAACATATATTGAAGCATTGCTACCACGCATGGTCTATAGTTTACATTATGGTTTACACTTTGCACCACACAATTTTACAGGTTTTGACAAAATGTATAACGGCTTGTATCATCATTGCAATATCATTGAACAATTCCAGTGTCCCAAAAATGTCTCATTTTACACCTATTCTTCCCTCTCCCTCCCCTCAGAACCTCTAGTGACCACTGTCTTTATCAATGTTACAAGTTCTTCCATAACTAGACTAATAGTAAGTCTACTTTAGTCCATAGTTGCATTCCCCCTTATGTTTGTTCACTCCTCAATCTTGAGGATTTTGAGATGGTGATGCCCACTCTGCTTCTGATTGAGAGGGGGCTTAGATTCCATGGGACAGATGGATGGAACTGTCTTGCTTGCAGTTGTAGATACTCTCTGTTTTTTGGGATGGGTGTTGTTGATAATGCCTTTCGATGCACAAAAGTTTTAAATTTTGATGAAGTCCATTTTATCTATTTTTTATTTTGTTGCTTGTGATTTTGCTATACAATTCAAAAAATCCATTGCTTGCTACAAGACCCTAAAGATAATTTCCTATGTTTTATTCTAGGAATTTTATAGTTTTGATTCTTATATTTAGGTCTTTGATCCATTTTTTAATTAATTATTTTTTCTTTGATTCTTTTTTTTTTTTTTTACCGGGAGGTCCCGGGGATCAAACCCAGGTCCCTCCATATGGGAGACGGACACCCAACCATTTGAGCCACATCTGTCCCCCTCATTTTGAATTAATATTTGTATATGATTTGAGGTAAGGGTCCATATTCATTTTTTTGCATGTGGATTTCCAGTTTTCCCAACACCATTTGTTCATCCCCCATTGAATCCGACACTCTCAATCTCCCTCTCTTCTAGCTGGGACTGATTGTTGAGGGTGCACCTCCTCAGGAAAGGGGAGAAAGAGGGACACAGCCTAAGGCTGCCACAGCTCTTGACCCACAAATTTGGTCTGCTGAGTCCCATGAGCCCTTCCAGGTTGGGTGGGACCATGCCATTGTCTTGGGAGCCTGCAAGGGACTAAAGAAATCTGACCCTCTCAATCTCCTTGTCTACTAACAATGAGGACGAAGAGGGGAATGGAATTATTTCCTACCTGAGAAAAGGGAGGGGGCTGGGCTGCCAGAGAAGTCTGGAGAACTGTTTCTGAGAAAGTTTGAATTACAAGGCTCCTAGCCTCCTGACAGGAGCTTCTATCACATTGGTCCAGTCTGTGTTACAGCAAAAACACTCCCACCAGGCACTGAACTGAGAAGGCTGTCAAAGATCGCCATCTGCTGGCAGACGAAGGCAGTGCATGAGAGAAAATTAAAAATAAAAAAGACAGCCTTTTTCCAGCCTTTATAACCTCCCTCCCAAGGCCCTAGGAAGCAGGTCTGCAACCCATTACTACATTCAGAGCCTGTTTTTCAGCAACTAACAGGGACAATCCTAACGATCCAGGACGAATCAAGAATCAAAAAGAAGCAGTAACACACAGTCTCCCTCCACTAAATCCCTATGAAAGAGAAAGAAATTGAGCATCTGAGTAAATTACATCCTAATCAGATGCCTAGACATCAGCTAAAAAATTATGAGCCATACTAAGAAAATGGAAGACATGGCCCAGGAAACGGAATATATAAAAGCCCCAGAAGAGATAGAGGATTTGAGAAAACTAATTAATGAGATGTGCACAAATTCCCAAGATCAAATTAATGAGTTGAAAGACAATACGACTAAGAAGACATTGAGTGAGCACAAAGAAGAATTTGAAATCCTTAACAGAAAAGTAACAGAGCTCATGGGAATGAAAGACACAGTAGGTGAAATGAAAAACACATTAGAGGGAAGCAGATGTGGCTCAAGTGATTGAGCTCCCACCTACCACATGGGAGGTCCTGGGTTTGGTTCCCTGTGCCTCCTGGAGAAGATGAGCAAGACAGCAAGCTGGTGCAATGGGCTGCCAAAAAGGGCTGGTGCGGTGAGCTGAATCAACAAGATGACACAACAAGGAGACACAAAAAGGAAACACAATGAGAGATGCAACAAAACAGGGAGTGGAGGTGGCTCAAGTGATTGAGTGCCTCTCTCCCCCATGGGAGGTCCCAGGTTCACTTCCTAAAGAGAAGATAAGGAGACACAGAAAGCACACAGCAAATGTACACAGAGAGCAGACAGAAAGAGCAAACAATGAGGGGGGAAGGATAAATAAATAAAATAAATCTTAAACACACACACACACACACACACACACACACACACATTAGAGGCATACAACACCAGACTCAAAATGATAGAAGAAAGAATAAGTGAAACTGAAGACAGAACAGCTGAAATTGAAGAGAGAAAAGAACAGAGGGAGAAAGAACAGAAAAAAATGAGAGCACAGGCTCAGGGAGTTGAATGACAACACGAAATGCAACAACGTATGTGTCATGGGAGTTCCAGAAGGAGAAGAGAAGGGAAAAGGGGCAGAAAGAGTATTTGAGGAAATAATAGCTGAAAACTTCCCAACTGTCATGAAAGAAATGAACCTACATGTCTAAGAAACCCACCATACCCCAATCAGAATAAATCTGAATAAACCTACTCTAAGACACATACTACTCAAAATGTCAAATGTCAAAGATAAAGAGAAAATTGTGAGAGCATCAAGGGAGAGCAAATCATCACATGCAAGGGGTGCCTAATAAGACTTAGTGTGGATTTCTCTTTAGAAACCATGGAGGCGAGAAGACAGTGGTATGATACAATTAGTAGACTGAAAGAGAAAAACTGCCAGCTGAGAATTCTGTATCCAACAAAATTGTCCTTCAGATATGAAGGTGAGTATAAAATATTCACAAACAAACAGAAACTAAGAAAGTTTCCAAAAAAGAATCCACCTTTGCAGG